>MU277284.1:36122-46481 GCA_022160305.1 Artomyces pyxidatus | reverse complement strand
TGGCATGCCTTGGTTCTCGTCCGGAGCCTTACGGAGGGGCGCCGGGATAACGTACTTAGGCGTAAGCGGAAGCATAAGTTCAAGTCGTAATTACCGTATTTGGAATGACAAAGCTTGTCGGCGCAAGCCGGACGCAAATTGGACGCAAAGTTCATAAGCTCTCACCAGATTTCTCGACAGTGCGAATTGCAAGTCCGTTACAAACAGCTCTAGGATGCTCTGTCCACATCGGCGCGGGATAAGTACAAGCTCGCCGAGAAAGCGTAAGCTTAGTGCGTCCGCGCGTAAGTCTAAGATCAGATCGGCGAGTCTTAAGTCTTCTCACGGCAATATTGGAGCTTATTTTCGATAGCAGTAAGCATAATTCGGACACAAACAAGGCTAGATGTTTTTGTCCGCACTGGGGCAGGATACAGGATATTGTTGAGAGGTTGAGTAGCTATAGCATCGACTATCATGACCATGGACCAGTCCTCAACTCAAAGTGCTAGTTAAGTTATTGTCGTTGCCGCGGCGGCCGGCCGGGCCGACCCAAGGCCGACCTCCTTAACTTATCACTGATCAGAATTATTGAGATTTGAGCTCTCCGCCGTTCCCCTCCTCCTTTTTTTCCACCTGGACTGTGGAGACGCATGATTGGAGGAATATGTGGGAGATCGGAGTGGCTACGGTGGGCGACGGGCTATGACAAGTGGTGCGTTTGAGACGCGGCTCGAGCAAGCCACCGACGATGTGCGTTCAACGTTGGCTGCGTTGCCCTGCGGAAGCAAAATCGGGGAGCACCGCATAGCAGCCATCGTGAGGTACAGGATCTCACAATCAGGCACCCTCTGCGTCGGCCGCCACACTCTAAAAGTTACCACCGCCCGCCTGTTGCTCCTTCCAACCTAGGTCTGGCTCCCCACCCGCCATCTTGTTGTGGAGTGTCGCGCGCTTACAACGAATGAGGTGTATGCAGATACCGTTTGCCTGGTGCTATGCCTTTCCATGCCCAACGTCCAGCTGCGCGGCATCGACTCGTGACCTGTCTTGACAGCCGGGATATGAGAGCAGTATGATGGCGAAATCGACTCAACATTCAGTCCGTCCTCGTTTTATATATACTTTGGCTTACTTCCGCCGCGCTACCACGTCTGTGTTTCAGTTTCATATCTCATCTCACCTATCCTGATCTCGGTCATGTCGGCGTCTCTCACCTTACGATCTGAGTCGAGTGTGCGTGGACTTCCTTTTCCGGCATGAATTCGCTCTCCAGGTCTTGCTGCTCTGTCGCATGGAACTCTTCAAGCTCGGAAGCTACTGTCGAACTGCGTTCCAACTTCGAAGACGGTGCTCAACGACACAAATGTACTACGCTGATGTCGGCTCCGCGTATCCTCCGATGGGCCATGCCCGAGCACTAGCAGGCACTTAGCCTGTAATTTGGACAATATTGGAGGCTGCGAGATTCGGAAGGTCTGATGCTGTGGCGCGCGGCATGGCGATTTTCGGGTAGCCTGATACTGGTCGTGAGGCGCAGATCATGCGTTGAGCGGATGCTGACAAGAGGCGTTCTCGTTGTCGAGGGAGGTATTTAAGAGGAGGGGCATCAAGCCAGAGTTCTCCATCACTGTTATCCTCAAGTGCTCCCTTTCCTTCGTCAAAGCTCCAAACCGCTCATCCGACACCAACAGAATGGACAAGCTCAATATTACCATCCCTTCTCTTCCTCATCCCGAAGAGTCGTCGGATGACGCTCCGGTCGTCCGCGACACTGGTTCTGGCCGATGGAACTGGTACTGCACGATCGCCTGAATGTGTATCGTACGTCTATTTTACTTGATGCTCATCCCAGTGACTGATTTGTACCCCAGATCACCGTCGCACGGCAGTGCTGTTGCCATCGTGTGCTAGTTATACGGGCCCATTCTTGGATGTTGTGTTGTGCGTGGAGTCATTTATGAAATTTGAGTTTCCAATGCTCACCGTTCATCTCAGGTCCTGCCGTTCCCTCGAATATCTTTTAACAACATTTTTTTATCACCTCTTCCGTGGAGAGGGTTTCTGTCTGTAGACATGGCCGGTGCTGCTACCGGCACCGCCGTATCTTGAGACAGGTAAGAGTGCATGACTACTAGCTATCAAATCTGGGTGCTGATCACGTTTCTCCTCAGCGATGTCGTAGATTGTAGAGTAGGCCACCGCCGACTTTGTGATGTACTAAACATTGTTGTTCTCGTTTTTTCCAAACCTCATCGTGCGATCAAACATATAAGTGGATGCTCGTGGCGAACGAGTGGCCAGATTGTTTTCGAGATCGTTAATTCAGAGTCGCATTCTTGGAATACTGACTCCCTACGTTCGGCCATGGAGGACGCGCCGGTGAACTCTCACTGTCAGCCTGAGAGCGTTAGTGCCACCAAGACCAATTATAGGGTTAGGTGTAACCACGTGCGCTGCGCGTCGGCGTGGCCGGCCGGCCATTTCTCTGCAGCTTCCACCATTGTCGGCCCGCATAGCACAGGTAAACCCTGCAGTCCCTTTGAAGTTCGCAGCGTCGATCTGTCGGTCGTGTTTTATCTCACCATTGACACTATCTAACTCACGATTAGACGCCCAAGGACAAGTTCTACAAGCTGCCACCCCGAGACTCTCCAGCTTCTCTGCTACACGAACACTCTCGCAGACGTCCTTCTTACGCTGTTGGAATGTCCAAGGAACTCTCAAATCTTGTAGGAACATGTCTTTAGGGGCGCACCACCTCCAGGGCATCTGCAGCTGACGACTGTGCGATCTCTCGCTCGCCATCTGTCGTAGGCTCACGCCTCTCGGTGTTCACGCACGACGAGTGCGAGGTTTGAACGCGCTTGAGAAAGACCGGATTGCGCGCTACGTCCACAACCTCATCCGGGGGCTTTGTTGGTAAGTACGTGAGTCCCTTGATCATTCTGAACCCTTTCAAGCGGCCTCCGAGGCGCATGCAAGTACTAGTCGCCGGCTTCAAGCTTAAACAAGGCTCCTGGACGAATTGCGTGGCCCAAGGATATTGAGCATATCCTGCACGTACGGGGTTTGTGACAATTTAGAAATGCGTCGGACGTTCTTGCGCGGTCAGTATTCATCGCTGGCACATCCACAAAGTAGCTCGAGTATGAAATATATGATCCAAGTATTACTCAAACACCCGTGCCTTTATTATAGGACAGAGTAGGACGTCGACAGATCCCTTTGAGACCACTCTATGTGAGCGCAGAAAATCGACAGGAATTGCCGAAAGGCTTGCTTGCCGAAATGCCCAAACCTCGCGCGCTGCGCAGCGTCTTAGACTCAAGATATCAACGTCAACTCGCGAGTCGCGACCACGACACCTCTAAGTAGGACTTTCCGATCTAAAGAGCTGCATTGGATGGCACCACTTTCACAGCAATGGGAAACACCCTGCTTCTACTTCTCAACGAAATCCTCCTTCAGATCAGGCTGGACTCTGGAGACCCAGAGAGCTACTACTCGCCTGCAACGCCGTGCGTACACTACTCTCATGTCCGTACCAGATCCACTGACCCCTCCGCCTCTAGACTTCCCTTTACCCGTACACTCTTGCTGAGAACTCGTTCTCCTTGCAATACGTGCTTCAGCGCCTCGCATGTGTAGAGTCTCACAGCTGAAGGAGAGGCGAATCCCGATGCAATGTTCCGAAGTGAATGTGAATATACAACAATAGCCTACATGAAGCAACTAAAGTGAGTACAATCTATGACATGAATTTAGCTAGCTAATTCAAGCCTAGACTATCAGCCTAGTAAGGGCCGAAATCATGCGCAGGAGACGGCGGATATTTGTCTTTGTCCATGGGACTGAGCCCGATTTCCGCGTCGTTGTCCAGGACGACGTTCATGTCGATATAAGAGATGCGGGACGCGCTGTCCGTGCCGCGCGTCTTCTTGCCGCTGTGGAACATGCGCGATTCGTTCGTGAACGCAGTGCTGGTAGCGCCGCTGAACATGACCGGATGCACAGGCCCAGAATGCGCCCTGGAGGATCCAGCTGTCAGCATCACATATCGCAGACCGCAAGCAGGCGCTGACACGTACTTCTGGAAGCGGTGGCCCGTGGCGGCGTGCCCGACGCGCTTGACGAACCCTCCGAAGATGCGGTAGTTCTTTTGCGCCTCCTGCGCGAGGCCGAAGAGCGCGAAAAACACGAACGCGGAGAGCACGTTCGACCAGCGCGACAGCTCGATTGTCGCGACGCCTTCCGTCGTTGCCTTCCAAATCACCGCCGGGATCTGGTCGATGCGCCAGAAGTCGGCGTGGATCCAGGCCCAGCTGGCATAAGGGTAGTAGCTTGGCGAGCTGCGGTCAAGGTAGACGAGGTAAGAGGCGATGGGGACGGTGAGGCAGATGTCGACGAGCGCGAGAACCATCAGGCGGATGTACAAACTTCTCTGGTACGAGAAGCTGTCGTGGGTGGACCCGCTTGAGATCATACTGTTGAGCTCTTTCCGGCGCGTGTAGAAGTTCAGCATCGCACGCACTGATAGGCGGAGTGTCAGTACAGATTCTATAGTCGAAGTGTATACTGTACTCACTCCCGTAGTAGGCAGAAATGAATCCAATAATGATAGGCCAGGAAAACAAAATTAAATACGACCAGTCAGTGTTGACGGTCGCGGGCCAGCAGCCAACATCCTCCAGGATATTTGCGCGATGTCCTTGAACGATATACGCTAAAATAGCAGTTAGGACGATGTATGAATGAAATGAAGAGGCGGACTCACACAAGATTACGTCCAGGATAGGTAGACCAAAGCCGATGGAGAGGTCAATTAAGGCCTCCCGCCGCTTGTTTAATTTTGGGGCAACGTCCGAGGTGATGAGGTACAATCGGCGGGTTATGCAGAGCGTCGACAACGGGATCGCAACATTGATCGCGATGATTATGCGTGTTGCTAAAGCAGTAAGAGGCGTGTATGAGCAACTACGGACGGCAGGTGGGAGCATATATAGACGCACAGATGTCACACCATACTGGCGCGACGTTGAGGACATTCCCATTCCATACGCGCGAGTTGACGAACGAATTGAAACACCCCAGCGCCGACCAAAACATGAACAAGCAGGTCCCAGTGTTGCCACCTATAGTCGGGTTAGCTCAGGCTATGAGCCGAAGTCACTATGAAGAGGAAGCTGCGTTACCTTCCGCATGCCAGTAGAAGGGAATCAACACCAAAATAAAGCCAGTGATGGAGAACGCAGAGAAAACGTCATTCGGGGGCTCGTGGGACATCTTTGGGTATAATCCTGTTCTACCGCACTACGGGTGAGAGGAAGCGGCAGGGTCGAGTGTGGGGTGCGGTTAGATTGTGCATCCTCTTCCGAAGGCTGCTTTTGAATGGCTGTATCGCCCGGATGATTAAGGGGACATGTTGGCGTGGTAAAGTTCTGAGACATACCTTATCTGGTCGCAGCGACGAAGCCTCTTCTCGGAGGCATATCTCCAGTGACATACAGTAGCATACAGTATGTCCTTCAATATTGCGGTGGGTGATGGAAAGCATTGGAGGACAGATAGATTAAGATTAGTTGCAACCGGCCGAACCAAGGCGCCGAATGCTCGTGGGAATCGAGCAAACACCGCAACGAATTGGCAACGAAGTCGACGAGAACCGCGCTCACCATATGTGCGTTCAGGCCATATGGGGCGGACACACGTGAAAAATCGAGCTGTGACAGTCCCCCGCCATGATCGACCCATCTTCACGATTTTTTCTGTCCCACTTCGTCGAGTAGAGACACCTGCCAGTGATAAGTATGACACAGTCATACATACACTAAGCTTCAAGGCGGATATCATGCTATGATCAGGATTCGATAGAAAGTCGAGAGAGAATGTCTCTCAGGAACATCGTCGGGGGCCGTCATGCTCTGTAAGCTCCGCTGGCAGTTACAATCAAGTAACTGTCCAGATCCCTCGGCTACACGACTAGTAGGACTGATGATCAGACTTCTGGCTCCGAGTTCTGAGCTTGTCAATCCGACGTACTCTAGCAGATTGCGCGCAATTGGAAGTGGTGAAGATCGCTCCTCTATCATTGCCGAGTGCTACATCTGTACGAGAATCGTTGATGAGATCTCAGTGGCTCCGCTGTGAGCAGTGCTTTTGCATCCCATGGACCCATGCGCTCACCTTGACCGCTTGAGACCGAACCTCTCAAGTCAGTTCCCCGCCGTCCTGAGTACTGTGTCTCTTCAGTGACTCTTGCGCTACAGATCCGCGCCGCATTGACGCCTCGATTTGGATCGGCCGATTTTAGCTTCTGGTGTCCCTGTAATCTCGCCTATTGTCATCCTCGCGTCAAGGCCGATGGTAGTAGGCCGATAAAGACACGTCGGGGGTGAAAACATGACGGATCCGTTGCGGGTCCGATGTAAGGACATCAGCCGTTCACCAATCAGTTCAAGTTGCCAATCAGCGTAAATTTGTCAGCGTCGCTCTTCAAGCTTCAATCAAGTTCCGCGCCTCTATAGATCTGCGTAGGATTTGCTCCGAGAGGTTTTCGACTTCAAGCTTCAAGCTTCAAGCTTCAAGTCTCGTGGCTCTCGTGTCGGTCGTCAACGTGTGCTCTTGCGCTTGTCTTGCGCAGCAAAGACCAGCCGGCCCGCCACCGTTCCCACGCCCTCCCACCGCAGTAGACTCCCTGCCTGCGATACCCTCCGCTTCCCTCGCAAATCGCCACAACGAGTACTACTCCCTGTCTCAATGTTCAGCGGAGCAGGGTAGGTGCGTCCGTTCTTAGCAAAGAATTTTGGCTCTCTCTCCCCTAGTTTGATCTGCAGTCGTCGCCCGCAACTCGATTGAGTCGCATCGCGCACACCGCGCTCGTCCTCGTTATTCGCCCCGGTCGACTCGTCCCATCTACATTTTCGTCATCCGGCAGCGCTTCCTCTGTCTATACTCCTGCGTGACCAGTTCTCATCCAGGATTAATGCTCCCTGCTGCACACCCACCCCCACACGTAGGACAGGACAACTTCGTATCTTGCCTTGCCTTCCTTCAAGTTCCTTATTCTGGTAGCGGGACAATCCCATGAGCGAGCAAATTAGTCGCTCCACTCGTTGCGCCGGCGTCCGCGATCCTGAGGGGGTTGCACTTCTTTTCACCGATGATAGTCTCCCGGCGGCTCTGGACGGGCTCGAGATGATATGATGGCTTGTGACGTGGCGATCGGTTCCAGCGTCTCCCTGAAGTCGTCTCCTGGCGAGTGAGCAGCCGCACGCAATTGAATCAAAGTCATTGACGTCTGGGCCGACTGCCTGCATCACTTACTTCGCGGTCGACACCACCACGAGATGTACAGGAAGAGCGCACTTCACTCTACCCGTCTCGCCGTAATCGGGCGTGCTTACCTACGCCTCGGGGGATCAGTGAGTCCTCGTCGGCATTCCTGGAGGCAACTCTTAATTGACTAGGGGGGGGAAATTGTCCGAAGACTCGTCGTGACGGGAAGAGGCTACGGTGGATGGCAAGAATCACGCAGGTACTCTCCCGGGACCCGGGTACGGTATCTCCGCTGGACCAATGAATGGTCGCGCGATCCAGATCAGCCGTCCGTATTCTGGCTCGCGGGTGCCGGGAAGAGCGCCTTCGCGAACGAGGTTGCCACCCGCCTGCATGAAGAATGCGCCATCTACAGCTGCTTCTTTTTCAGGCGTGACTCGCCTGATATAGCGTTGGGCCCAATTCAGCTGCTCGCTTACGGCTTGTCGTTCTTGCCCGGCTTGCGGCTATCTTGCGCTATCTGCTTCAGTGTTCCCGGAACAGCCTGGAACAGCCCACCACTTCAAATCGCACGGCCTCTTCTCGGTCAGATTCGCCTGAGCTGAGATCTCTATGCGATGGAGTCTGACAGTCTTGTCCTCGGTCTGCGTCCCGCGATCCTGTTGCAGCCCAACGTGAGACGCGTGATGACCAGACCGTGCACGCGAAAAAAAGACTCGGTTGTCTAGTCGAAATCATGCACCTTGCAAGTGAGATTATGAGGTGCGAAATAATTAAGAGGAAGAGAGCGGATGTCGAGAGACTAATCAGGCTCAGACTGCGAGTCGGCTGCCGACCAGTTGCCGACCAGTTGCCGTTCCCACGCTTCCACGCGCCTGCTCACGATGCTAGCCTTCGAGCTTCGACTCTTGCAGTTCCAACTTCCAAAGTCCTATCTCTCCTCGCCTTTCCCCTCTTGCTACACTAGTGTGAAATACATCTATCCAGCCTTCCCAGCTACCCTTATCCTCGGAAGAACGCAACCCGGCCAGAGTGAGAGACCTGTTTCAGGCGGTGCAGGTGCAGGTGCGTGCGTTCTAACTTCTTTAAAGATTGTTGATCCATCTCCAATTCGCTATTCCGTATAGCTCTCGGCATTGATAACTCATACCCGCAGTATGAACCATGTTTCCCACCACGTGGATCTATCCAATCCATGCGAGTCCCAGCACATCCTAGTCTTCGACTCGCCTGTCGCTCCCGCAACAAGTCCGCACCCCAGATACCTGCTCTCTACGCCGGCTCTACCCTTTGTCTCAGCTCGCCATGGCACGCCATAACGTACCCCACTCACTAGTACTCCACGACACTTTTCTTGAGGTCCCACACCCGCCCTCGCAGCGACTTGTCGCAGTCCTTCCTACTCTTTCTTTGGCAACTCGAACATTGGACGCCTCCCCGCAAACCTCTTCCGATTCCGTCACCGCCCTCGAATACATAGATTTCTATCCCCAGCATGATTTTACTCTCCAGGTCTTGCTGCTTTGTCGCATGGAACTCTTCAATCTCGGAAGCTATTGTTGAGCTGTGTTCCAACTTCGAAGATAGTGCTCACACGACATAGTCTAGGCTCTAGATCTGCGTGTCCTCCAATGGGCCATGTTCGAGCACTAGGAGGCACGTTGAGGCACTGGCCTGCAATTTGGGTAAGAATGGAGGCCGTGAGATCAGAAGGTTCGGATGCTGTGACACGCGGCATGGAGATCTTCGGGTACTGTAGTATGGTGCTGATCGCGAGGTACAGATAATGCGTTGACTCACGCCGTTGAGTGTATACTGACAAGAGCTAATAAGACGAAGGACATCAAGCCACAGCTACGCATCACGGTTGTCCTCTAATGCTCCCTTTCTTTTCGAACCGGTCATATCCAACACCACTCCAATGGACAAGCTCAATATCGCCATCTCGTCTATTCCTCTTCCCGAACTTGAAGAGCCTTTGGGCGACGTTTCAGTCGTCAACGACGATGGTTCTGGGCGATGGAGCTGATACTGCGTGATCGTCTGACGGCATGTGTGTGTATCATACGTCTGGTTTCCTCGGTACGTGTCGATGCTTATGACCAATTTGCACCCTGGACCACAGTCGCACGGCAGTGCTGTCGCCAGCGCGTGCTAGCTGTACGAGCCCATTCTCGGATGTTGTGTTGTGCGTGGAGTCGTCTATAACATCAGAGTTGCCAATGCTCAACGTTCACCACAGGCCCTATCGTTTTCACGAATATCTTTCTACATCATCTTTTTATCACCTCTTCCGTGAAGAGGGTTTTTGCACGTAGACATGGCCGGTGCTGGTATTGGCACCGCTGTGTTGTGAGACAGGTAAGAACGCCTGACCACTAGTGATTAAATCTGTGTGCTGATCCCGTGAAGTCTCCGTAGCGATATCTTAGATTATAAAGGAAGCTACCGCCGATCTTGTGATATGCCAGACATCGACGCTCTCTTTATTTTCTAGAGCCGTCGCGCGAGTAGAACGTAAGTGGATACTCCTTGCGACTATGGCACAAATTGTTCCCAAGAAGTCGTCAATTCGGATCAGTGACGACGCCTCACATTTTCCGCCTCTTCAACTCTCAGGTAGCTCTCATACTGTCAACGAGTAACGGCGCGACCTACTCCCTATCCACGGAGTTCTGACTTCTGTTGAGTTGAAGAGAAGTCTGGTGATGACGTCGCGTCACTGCCGTGCTCTACCATCGTCGTCAGATCGATATCATCTCGAGTCGTCGCATCCAGGGCATCTTGGTAGGCACATGAGTTCCTTCATTGCTCCGCGGACACTGCGAGTACGGGGGTTGTGATCCTGAGGGGCGTCGGACGTTCTTGCGCGCTCTCTACCTTTGCATCATACTTGAGTACTCATGGAGAGCTGTTTGCGAGCGTATATCGTGATTGGCGGGACTTGCCGAAAGACTTGATTGCCGAAATGCCGGCAGTGCCCGGGCCGCTTCGCGCGCTGTGTGTCTCCTAGTCAGCTTCAAACCCGCGACCACGAGAACCCCTACAGGTTTCCGATCCATAGTCTTGCAATGGCCAGCAACATCTTCGCAATAACTCGGA
>MU277284.1:11457-35436 GCA_022160305.1 Artomyces pyxidatus | reverse complement strand
CTTTGCCCATTCACCTGCTCTAGACATTTGGGATGCCTATCGATTGTACTTCTTGCTTTTTCCTGGACAGACGACACATCATCTACTTGCCGACTAGTAGGCGGAATCCAGGCAACCTACCTCATTTTTCCGTCATGCCATTCGGGCCTGCCGCAGCGTCATCATGCTACACATTCGCACTGCCCGAATTCATGCAGCACAGCGTGATCTTCGCGTTCTTAGCCACGTGCCCTCTCGAGACCAACCCCTCACCCGATGGGGACTTCTACTCTGACCCCGCCGATCGTCTGATCTCCATTGAAATCTCCAACACAAACCATGGCCGGCAAAGCCGCTTCATCATCGACGTTCCAGCGTGCACGTTCACCCGGTACATCGCAGCGCATCCTGTATCGCCGGGAAATCCCACTGGCACTATCACCGTGCCCTGGGACGCATGGGGCACGCACGGGGCGCGCGTCACGGTCCTGTCCCAGCTCATGATGATGGGGACGATCAGTGGGTCGCGCCGGGCCACTTGGTATCGGCGGCCTGCATCTGATGATCCCGGGGTGCTCACTGTGCTGGACTACTCCCCGCGTCGCGTCGCGCGGGCTCTCGCGCATGGCTCCACCTCCGTGTTGCATGGCGCCGAAGTGGATGCAGAATATACGGGCTCAGACTTTGGGCCGTTGCGTACGACGCTTCCGTGTATCGCCTCGGAGACCCCGCTCCCGGACAGCATGGCAGGCATAGTGGCTGCCTGGATCTGCGAAAATGGAGTACTATTTACACAGGTGGGTCTTCGGTGCGCTGGCTGTCAATAATCACTTGTATTGACTTGTGCATCCAGTGCCACCCATTATCCGGGGAGATCGTGAATGCGCGGGCGTACACTATCTGAGGACTCTATGATCAGTCTCGGGAGCAGCTCTGAGGCTGGGGCCACGTGCTACCCTTTCCGTTGTTCAGACATTTCGGTTCGTCGTGAAGTGCATCGCGCACCGCACGGAGGGGTTCTTTTGACGCACACCAACATCACAGTCTAACTTTACGCGTCCTAGTGGGACAACCCGCAGATCGCCACTTTCCGTTCACCTCTAGAGACCTATCTGGCTGTCCAAATGACTTGGCTAATTCTCTATATCATGTAGCTTATCGCGTTCTCTTTTTATATTCATCTGTATCCTCTCGCAACGGCGTCCTTGACGGAGAAGATGGATTTATCAAGCAGACAAAGAACAGCATGACCGACGCATTAAGGCGCGCGGGCAATACGTCGACTGCGCCCTCAGACGGAACATCTGCAGTCCTAGAAACACGCTTGGATCACCCTTGCTTCTCCGGGGCACCGGCGAGCTGAGCATCTTGAAATATCTCAGAGCGCCCACTGCTGCATGGGCGTTGCGGCGGACGTGCACGACAGGCTGAGCCACAGACCGAGAAAACAGAGTATGCTCACGTAGAGGGCCGACGACGGAGGGTGGAAAGACGAAGATTTAGAGGGATTCATTACTTGGCGCGCCCTTCTAGACACGATACGTGGACATCGACTTTACCTAGACACGTATGTGCAATGGGGAGGAAACTATACACATCTGGGGAAGCAGGTTCCCCCGGAGAGCTGTGCTGATATCTATAGCAAATGTTAGCAAGATATCCGAGTCCGCGAGACGCCGGCTAGCGGAATGGAAGGAATAGTCGCTACCATTCAAGTGCGCCAGGTCGTCCAGATCAGAAGATCAGGGAAGTGGCCTCACAAAATCTGCACATAATTATAGTCGTCGGTGACAGGTCTGCCACGGAGAATGGGGAGGCCGAGGGTATCACCGAGCCGTACCTACGCAGAGGTAGCGACGCAATGAAAGCACATACGATTCGAAGATGCATCAGACTTCATAAATTGTGATCTACGAAGCTTTGAAGGCTGGCGTGAAGCTGGTTGTTCGCCGTTGTTGGCGATGTCAACGGCGACTCAACGCGAGCTTGCGCCTGAAGTTGAACCGGTCCCTCAACGCCACAGTTGATAGACCGCGGTCCCGGGGATTTCTGACCTAGAGGCTAGGGTGTTTGATCCATGGAGAAGACTCTGTGTCCATGGTTCTCTCTATCTATGAGACGAATTTCCGCGATTCCTCGGAAGAATCAGATATGTATGCCCATTGTCAAGGGATGCCACCCTGGAAACCCGGAGACCCAATCTGAATAAGACTCCAGACAGACAGTTGAGAAGAGCTGGAGAAGAGTGCGAGGCGAAGGGCAGCTTGTCCACAGCGCTTAATGATCATCGACTTGATACCCGATAGACGAGAAGAATCTCGACAAAGCGAGGACGAGCCGGGGGGTACAAGACTTGAAGCGTAAGCCGAAAACCAATAATTGGAGCGTGCAAAGAGGCACGATTTCACGGAAGGCGCAGACTGCAAGCGATGCTGACAAATCTACGATGATCGGGCAGCTGATCCACGGACTCATCCATCTGTCCATCGTCCTCATCAATTTTCATGCTTTCGAAGTTTCCACCACTGGCCGTGTCTCAGTTCACCTATCGGCCTTGACGCGAGGATGATACGAGAATACAAGGACACTAGCTTAGAAGCTGACGATTCAACTAGAGGCGCCAATGAGACGTGGACCTGTAACGCAAGTCGAGCGCAAGAAGCGCTACTCAGGATAGCAGGGAAGTGTCTTGAGAGGTTCGGTCTCAAGAGGTCATATTATCGAGGTGAGGAGATGGCTCAATGGGGTGTCAAAAACACACACTGCTCGCAGCGGTGCCACTCAGATCTCACTAACGAATCTCAGCGATGATGGAGTAGCGATCTTCCACACTTCCAATTGCGCGCAATTTGCTACAGTGACAAGGAGTCTGAGCATCAGTTATACTGTTTCAATCTTGATCTACCTGTCTCCGAAGGGTTTCCATCACCCACCGCAATATTGAGGGACACATATCACTGGAGATATGCCTCCGAGAGGACGCTTCGTCGCCGCGACTGGATAAGGTATGTCTCATAACATTACCACGCCAACATTTCCCCCTGATCGTCCGGACGATACAGCGATTCAAAAGCAGCCTTCAGACGAGGATGGGTAATCTAACCGCACCCCACAGTCGACCCTGCCGCTTCCTCTCACCCGTAGTGCGGTAGAACAGGATTATACCCAAAGATGTCCAACGAGCCCCCGAATGCCGTATTCTCCGCGTTCTCTTTCGTTGGCTTTATCTTGGTGCTAATTCCCTTCTACTGGCATGCGGAAGGTAGCGCAGCTTCGTCTTCATACTGATCGGCTCATAGCTAACGCGACTATAGGTGCCAACACTGGGACCTGCTTGTTCATGTTTTGGTCGGCACTGGGATGTCTTAATTCGTTCGTCAACTCGCGCGTATGGAATGGGAATACCCTCGACGTCGCGCCTGTGTGGTGCGACATCTGTGCGTCTATATATGCTCCAGCCTGCCGTCCGTCGTTGCTCATGCACTAGTACTCTTCTTATTGCTTCAGCAACACGGATCATCATCGCGATCAATGTTGCAATCCCATTATCGACGCTCTGCATCACTCGCCGATTGCACCTCATCACCTCGGCCTCTGCCCCAAAATTGAACAAGCGGCGGGAGGCCTTAATTGACCTCTCTCTAGGCCTTGGTATACCTATCCTGGACGTGATCTTGTGTGAGTTTGTCTGAGCATTTCCTTTTTGCATCTTCCTAACTGTTATCTCAGCGTATATCGTTCAGGGACACCGCGCTAATATCTTCGAGGATGTCGGCTGTTGGCCCGCGACCGTCAACACTGACTGGACGTATTTACTTTGTTTTTCCTGGCCTATCGTTATTGGATTTATTTCTGCGTACTACGGGAGTGAGTACGGCATACATTTTGACTGTCGAACCTCTACTGACACTCCGCCTAGTGCGCGCGATGTACAATTTCTACTCTCGCCGGAAAGACCTCAACAGCATGATCTCGAGTGGGTCCACCAACGACAGCTTCTCGTACCAGAGGAGTTTGTACATCCGCCTCATGGTTCTCGCACTCGTCGACATCTGCTTCACCGTCCCCATCGCCTCTTACCTCATTTACCTCGACCGTAGTTCGCCGAGCTACTACCCCTACGCCAGCTGGGCCTGGATCCACGCTGACTTCTGGCGCATCGACCAGGTCCCGGCGACGGTTTGGAAGGCAACGACGGAAAGCGTCGCGACGATCGAGCTGTCGCGCTGGTCGAACGTGCTCTCCGCGTTCGTGTTCTTCGCGCTCTTCGGCCTCGCGCAGGAGGCGCAGAAGAACTACCGCGTCTTCGGAGGGTTCGTCAAGCGCGTCGGGCACGCCGCCACGGGCCACCGCTTCGAGAAGTACGTGTCCGTGTCTGCTTTGCTGCAGTGTGCGAGGCTGACAATTGGATTCTTCAGGGCGCATTCTGGGCCTGTACATCCGGTCATGTTCAGCGGCACGACCAGCTCGGGATTCACGACGGAATCGCGCATGTTCCACAGCGGCAAGAAGACGCGCAGCTCGGACGGCGCGTCTCGTGTCTCTTATATCGACATGAACGTCGTCTTGGACGACGACGCGGAAATCGGGCTCAAGCCCATGGACAAGGATAAATATCCGCCGTCTCCTGCGCATGATTTCGGCCCTTACTAGGCTGATAAACTAGATGTAGCCGACTTCATAGATTGTACTTACATTCGTTGCTTCGTGTAGTTTATTGTTGTATATCCACATTCACTTCGAGCAATATGCATTGGGATTCCTGCATCGACTGCAGAGTCTGGACCATAGGGTATGTATGGCAAGGAATGGCCCAACGAATTCGTGCGTGGGATGTGCGGAAGGCATAGTCTCCGTGGCAGACCTTTACACAGAAGGTAGTCGTTTTGTGTATACGCGTACGGAAAGCCCACTGGCGCTGAGCAGAACCTGTTCAAGCATTCGGCAACTTCCGGAAGAGTCAAGGAAGGGTCACCCTGGGATACGCGTACGCATATAAAGTACTACCGCTCTGTACCACTCGACTACCATCATCTACCTTTTGCTATTATACCCTCACAACATGAGGCCGTTTCACTCTCAAATGCATGAGAAGGTGTTTGCCTCTAGTACGCCTCTGTGTGCGGGTGATCGCCCTGGTCCATAGCGCGCAGCAGTCAACAGTTTCCTACCCGCGCCCTCGCTTCATGCTCTGAACATACGCTTTTCACGCCGCAAAGTGTGGGGAGATGTTGGCGAAATCGGGGGTTCGTAGAGCCTGACAAGAGGTCTAGAGGGTGTACACCGACAATTAGGGCGTAATTGGGAACACGGGTACGTCACCTCATGATCATTCTGCATGTGTATCGCCTAACCGACGTCCGACACATCGTGTCGACTGCGAGCACAGCACGGGGAAGACTGCGCAGTCTATTGCAGCTTCAACAACGCACTTGCTCTCTCAATCTGTTCGCAAATCGAGCTGCGGCCAAGCTGCGGCGCAGCATCGCTTTGCGAAACGTTGAGTTGCCAGGGCGCCGCATGTGTTGCGGTCCCGACGCGTCCTCTCGGCATGCCGAAATCTCGCTTTACCGTTCGAACCCGCTACCCTTGATCGATGATCAGAAGCCCCGCGCGCGAACCGCCACGCATCTCGTATAAATTGGAATCGACTACCGCTCATCGTCGTCAACTCAACCCGCCTTCATCTATTTCTCTCCTTCGCACACCACTATCACCACCACCACCACCACCACCACCACCACCACCAGTATCATGTCAGACACAAAGAAAAATGTCGTCCTCGTCGGAGGCGGCGGCGCGGGCGCGTTCGTCGCGCGCTTTCTCGCCCAGCGCCTCGACCCCGCGAAGCACACACTCACCCTTATCAACGCTCGGCCCTTCATCGTCTTCCTCCCCGCAGCGGTGCGCATGGCCGTGAGCGACGAGGGACGCCTCGAGGACCAGATTCTCATTCCCTACGACAAGCTCATGTCGCACGGCATCGGGGAGGTGCGCATCGGAAGGGTCGTCGCGATTGAGGAAGAGCGCCCGGGCGCGGGAGGACACGTTGTTATGGAGAGCGGGGACAAGCTGCACTATGATGCGCTCGTCCTCATGCCGGGGACGTCGCTGGAGGGGCCTCTGAAGTACCCGGATACAAGAGAGGCGACGGTTGCATATATCGAGGACTGGCGGAAGAAGTTCCGCAATTCGAGCGATATCGTCATGGCTGGCGGCGGACCCGTTAATATTGGTGAGCACCCTCAACTCCTTACTCTGCCGAGAAACTGACTGTAATTTGATAGAATTCGCTGGAGAAATCAAGGAGCACTACCCCGTGAGTCGATCCCTGATCCGTGCTACTCTTTTGTGCTGATCTTTCTGGCTCTTATAGTACAAACGTATCACCATCATACAAAGCAGGTCGTTGCCCTTGCACCCGAGCTACCCCGACAAATTCCGCCGCCGCGTGGAACAGGAATGCAGAGCCCGCGGTATCGAGTTCGTTTTTGAAGACTATCTGGACCAGGAGGTTCCCGAAGACGGCGCTGTCACCACGCGCAAGGGCAAGCGCATCCCTGCGGACTTGGTCGTACGTCTCAACTGTTTCGCCACACTGGATAGTACAGGTCGTTGACAACGTCACCAGATTGTTGCAAAAGGGGGCACACCGAACACTCAATTCATCAAGGACTTTGACGCCGACGTCGTTACGGAGTACGGCAAGGTCCGCGTCAATCCGTCGATGGAGATCGTCAAGCACCCCGGCGTCTTCTGTGCGGGAGACGTGATCGACAACAAGGAGCGCAACGGGTTACGGAAGTACGAACAGCACGCGGACGTCGTTGCTACGAACGTGGTCGACTACCTCAATGGCCGGCCGCTCTCCGCGACTTATGCTGGCTCCCCTGACATCATCTCCATTTCTTTGGGGAAGGTATGTCCCCTTTTGTCTGACAATGCACTCGCGTCCGATACTGACTCGTCTGCGTAGTCTGGAGGCGTTGCGTATAAAACGCAATTCGGTGGACTAATCTTTGGCAATTGGTATATGTCGATGTTCGTGGCGGGGAGTCTGTCTGTTCCGAAGGCTAGGAAATTCATGGGGTATTGATGCAAGTGGTCTGTGCACATCTGACCCTATAACTCCACACGTTCCTCATGCCCGATTTACAGTCCTCCCGATACTGGGATCCTTTGAAAGCACTCAGGAAGATGGCCGTCGACTCCATATCAGGACGAGGTAGACACTGGTGCCAGAAGAGACCGGTTCAGCGAGGAAGAGCTTCAGCGCACGGATATATACCGCGAAGGCAGATCGCCTTCTCCAGGACACCCGCTAATGGACACCATGATACAGGGCAGTAATATCGAGGATCCAGGTCCTACAATACTATTCGACGTAATTTGTTCTCCTGCGTCCCCGCCTAGACACACTTATTGTCGAACACTGCTACGCGACGTCTTCAAATATACCTATGGCCTTGCATCCGTTGAGTTACTCTTTCCTAGTGCGCAGCGATAAGCAAATCATACAAAAGAGGTGTGTCGTCGAGTCTTCAGAGCGCGATCGCGGGCACCATGTCTTCAGCCCTCCTCCGTCGGTCCTCCGCCGAGTTCTCGACCCGGCCCGTGCCGGCCCGGCTCCTGTTCGGAACTGCACATTCAAGCTCAAGGGCTGTGATCGTCGGCCTGCTCTCAGCAATGTTCTCAGGTACTCGCACGCTGTCCGGCATCCCATGACTGAAGTTGGAGGGACTAGATCCTGGAAGAGCAATCATCCGATTATAGGGGCATCTCGTAACGTCACGTCGTCGACGGGCTCTTCCTCAGAGTCTGATCATCTGAAAAGGTTGAAAGATCGGCACGACGTTCCCTGCTTTGGGTCAAGAACGACACTCGCGGCCCCATGTACGGCCTGCCATCTTCAAGTGATTATTCTCGCCCGCTGGGAATCTCCAGAGCCGTCAATCCCCCTATGTCTCGCTCACATATTTGAATGTTTCACAACGCTCGGCATAACTTAGAGGAGACGTCCTAGTGCCTATTCGTCGTCGTCTTCTGAGCCTGGTTTCGTCGGACGGCGAGTGTCTGTAGCTGCAGGTCGATTGGACGACTTCGGATCTACCAGTTCTTGATCACTCACGCAGAGTAAGAAGTCTACGATGAATAGGAGGCGCGCTTCTAGAGAGAGGTGGTCCTACTACAGCAATACATACGCCCCAATCCGTAGCGCCTTCCCATTCGTCACGACGCCTTCATCTCTCAAACGTTGCACTTCGCCGATAAGTATACAATCTTCCACACGCCTTTAATCCGAGCCCTTCGGTGTTGCTCCGCACAAGACGGATCTGCAGGTTCAGCTCGTGGGCGGCATTCGGCGTCTCAAGGGCATGCAACACCTACCAGTCGACAATCGTGCGGCTAGTTTAGTCGTCGCACTCGCCCCTCAGCGCGTGCCCAGCCCGGCGCTGTGGCGCGGGAAAGCATTCGTCGCGTACTTGCAAGTCATCTACCGCGCGCGGGACCGTTCTGCAGGGGTAGCGGGCCAGAAAGTGAGCGGCATGCCCTGCATAGTAGATAGAGGGGGTGCAGACGTACGGCGCGGCAGAGATACCGAGAACGAGGGCCAAAGCCAGAGCGACGGTGAACAGCTTCATGATGTTCTTGAACGGGTAAAAGTGTACTATGTGTCGCGTATTCGACCGCACAATGGAATCGAGGATATGGATGAGGTCTGTTAATAGCAAGAGCTATTGGGAATAGATGAAGCAACGAAATTTGGATGCAGGTTGGGTTAACAAACGCACCAGGGCTTTATACCCTGTGAAGAAGGGCGCGTTCGGCGATGGTGGATACAGGCTCAGTCGAGACGCACAACATGGCTGTCTGATGGCCACCAATACAGACAGTAAATGGGAAACAGCGCTCACACAGGTATGATGCTGTGAAGAGAATACGAGGTCATAGAGCGGACGAACGGAAAGGGGAACATGAGAAGCCAAGGTTTCAGTGGAGGCAGAGAAGCCGAGCGCTGGGGAACTCTGTGGTAGCACGATACATGTGCTCTTGGTCACAGAAGATCAACGGTCCTGCACCTGCACCTGCGCCTCCAGGGACGATCTTCGAAGACGTGCTCATGTGTCCCGAAGCTGTAGCGGTCCACGCGTCGTTTCTCTACTTGCTGGAGATTTTTTCTGAATGAAAAGGACATGAATATGCTGCTTAACCGCGCTATCGACGCACGACTGGCGAAGAAAGTGAGAACGCTGTTGAAGAAGCGGGATAATGCTGAGGAAGATACCTCTATTGCCGGCGCAGAGCGGGAATCCCCCCTGACATCACACTGCACCAGAGGCTTGGGTTCTGTTATCTCGGAAGCACGCATGCCACACATACCACAAGTCCAGGGATGACCGGCGTCGTCAGAAGACGGCGCGCGGGTGATCCTATTCCACGGTCGGCTTGTTGATAATAACGAATCGCACACCGAATCTTGACAGGAAGCAGAGAATAATATGACCCCATCCACAATAGACCGCTCAACTGTCCTTGGAAGGCCTTAAAATACGGCGCGCCTTGGAGAGACCAAATACCGACATATGAGGCGGTATTGCAGGGCAGACTAGGTGTATTCCGACGTCATCCGGAACGTCAGGCAGTATACGGGGTTGAAAACAGCACACCTCACCTTTCTTCCACTTCTGTTACCGAATCAGTTGGTCGCAAGCAATCGGATCATGTATATGGTATCATCACCGCGCCACTTAAACAGCGTTTGCTGCAAGACTGAGGCCTATTGTTCAGGTCTTGAGTAGACGACTCATGCGGCATATCGAGGGAGCTCCATAATCGTCTCAAAGTGCCACTGTTGTCAAAAGGAGGTAACAGAGAATACAGGAAAGTACTTACGGGGTTGAAGAGACTCGAAGTCGCGGTTGCAGCACGGTGACGGTGGGAAGGCTCGAACTTCCACTGGTAAGTGGCGGAGCGGAGTAGAAAGCCTGCCGAGATGCCGCGACATCCGTTACCGCGGTACCCAAGCGGTACCCAACCCAGACCCAACCCGCCTCTCCTGCGGCCGCCACTTGTATGATCTAGTACCTAGGGCGTAGGCGCACACTTACCACGGTAGCCGCGTCCGCCTGACGCCCAGATACCATCGTGTAACATCGTGTGGAGACTACTTACGAGATAGAGGTGTTCTGCATGATCGGAACGCCCCACTTCCGACTTCGGGTGAGAGTCAGTAATCTTGTTCTCGGACGGGTACTGTCATGTGCGCGGATGTCCGTGTTCCTTGTGATGATGGGCTCCCAGGTCTGAATTCTACGGCATCACTCTCATTGAATGAGTCCGGTTTTGAAGCGAGACATCTGGGAGACAGACTCTGTACCAGCTCAAATGTCGTGACGAGTAGAAATTCAACGCTTGTGGGTACTCGATTTCGAATTGCGCACGAGGTGCCCCAGGCGCGCAAGGATACGGCTCGATGGGTTTCGTCACATACTATTCGCTCTGGAAACAGTGACACGGCGACGCCTTAGCTAGCAAGGCTGTATACTCATGTCACCGGGAAGTTGATGGAACACACCCTTCAGTCCAGCTCATCCTGCAGAGTCGCACCGCCGCCTGTCGCCCTGTGCAATCATATTGAGCAGCAGAACTCGTCTGGAAGCGATACGCCGACTTACGCAGCTACTGCTTGCAAAATGCCCGAGGAGCTCAGAGGCGATACAGGAGGGATGGCTTCAGCTCTACAGGTGCGAGTTGTGAGCGAATACGCGTCGCAAATCTGGTTTGGCACACGTACACGGGGGGCGAGGCAGCCAGTGGGACAAGTGGAGTAGCGACCGCCGCGGTATCAACGCCGAGGTCTCGCTGGGATATCGTTCTACAGATGCAGATTTGAAGCGGCGACGCTCCGCAAATTTGGCATTTGACACGTACCCATTTGAAGGCGATGCAGGCTGTTGACCGACGGGTGAGTTCGAGGATAGTTCGGCCAATTCAACTGTTGTATCATGTCTGAAGCCGATTACCCGACCGTAAGCGATGTACTATACTGTTTGTGAGGGATGCAGGGAAGACGTACATGCCAAATGGGGCGCGCCGGTCGACCTTAGATACTCCCCTTCGGAGGGTCAAACGTTCATGTGAGGGACGTGGCGTTGGCGTTGGAAGGACGAAATACGTACTTGTGGATTTCATGGGCTAGTTGATCATAGAGCTGTTGAATAGTCCTCCCTACAATTACACGCTTTTCGACGTCACCGTGGCTGACGATGAAAGGATCGATGTTTGGGCCCGGGTTGACTGAGTTGTCTGGACCCGAGTCGGCCGCATTCACGTCAGTGGGACTCAAGCTGAAAAGAGTCGCAGAGGCTGGTTCGGCGGGACCTGGGTCGCTAAGACGGGACGCCAGTCAGCAAGGCGAGACGACAGCTCCGCGTTGGAACGTACGATGTTATGTGACGAACTTCCTGGGCGTTGCGGCTGTATCAAGACATGAGACGGGGCACAAAGACAGACATACAGATATCTTACGCAATCATGGCGTCAAAAACGGGCGCGGCGGACACGCTCAGAGCGAGCGCCAGGGTAGGAGTGAAAGTGATGAGCTGTACCATAGTATTCTTGAACAGCAGGGGTGGGAGGCCGAGGCAAGTTGAAAGCACGAGTGGAAGAAAGTGGTCCGTATATAGCTTGTAAGCACGGGATGAAAGGGGAAGAACTAAATATGAGCACAGCTGACGTTGCATCATGCGACTGCGGGGCCTTATACACTTCGAGAAAGGGCGTATTTGCAAGTATTTAGCGCCAACGTAGACGGACGGCACAGAATACGTACCATCTTGTGTCAAGACATCGCCGTTGATGCACAGGCGATCGTGAGTTGTTCTACAAGGGCACAGACACCGAGTCTGTAACTGCACAACTACATTCATACGAGGTTGGTCAGAGCGTACTGGATCATACACTGAGCTCACCAGAAAGCTCACCAGAACGGAAAAAGACGCCTGATGAATGATGTGCGGGTCAGCTCCCACTAGGTTTCCGCATCATCGTCCTGCGCAAGCACCTTCGATCTTACCCAACGCACAGGGTCTGCGATCGTCGCTGTAGCATTGCACCTGAAACGACTGGGACCAGTCGCAAGATCGGTTTGATGATGAGAAGGGTATGCACAAATGTGCCCGAGGTGTCGCGCATTCCTCATCGATCCGCTCAGTGTAGGCATCTTCTTTGGCTAGTGGTTGGCAATGTGATCATCAGAACAGCGGTGTCTTTGACTCCACAAGGACAGCAGACAGCAGGCTGGTTGATGCAGCATGCTTGCAGACGTACTTTCAACACTGAACATTCTGATGAATACAGAGAGGAGAATCGGGACAACAGTCAGAACAGAAGGACTTAGCAATAGAACCTTCAGAGCAACATTTTCCATCCATCTTGGAATCGCATTGCTGCGCGCCGGTCGCGCTCAAAAAGGTATGTGTCCAGCTCCTGGCCGGTAGCGGCCAAGTCAACACGCCATAGAAGATTTCCAAGTTGGCCGTCGACCGAGAACAGATCTATGGAATGAAACGTGAATCGCGACAGAATCAGGTTGTGAGAATGGGTGATAGATGGATCAAACCAGTGATATTCATGAGCAGGCAGTCAGGGACGAGCTGGGTAGCGTCCAGAGTAGTCAAAGATCGCAGAGGAGTGCGGGAAGATCTTCGTATTGGATTGAAGCTGATGGACGGACCCACGCAATTGAGACGTTTCTGGGAGGAGAAAGACGCGAGATGGGCAAGCTGCAGCTGGATCAGCGGTGCAATACTTATTAGAACGACCCAAAAACAGATAAGGTCCCCTCAAAAGGTTCATTGGGGTATGCTCCCATGAGCAAGCATACAGAACGAGCAAACCAGGAGTGCAAAACTCGCTGCAGGATGGATGTTACGGAAAAGAGTGCCCGTGGAAAAATCGAGCGGGAGTTGCCGAAGCGGTGCCGAAGGGCTCGCGTGGCTCTGCGGCCTCTGCCGATCGTACTTGGCTGCCTCTCGGCGGGGATTCGAGGGCAAGGACTCATCCCGCTGTTTGGGGGAACTCAACGACCGCTGATAAAGAGCATATGATCCATGGCTCACACGGGGACGATCCTCGACTGACGCTTGGTGACTGAGGCAAAAACTACGACACAGAGGCGCTCCGCGCTCACGCTGGAACACTGGACAACTAGACAAGGTCTACATCTCGAACTGGCGTGTACATATTGGTCTCCTACGACGTCAACTCCATGTTAAGCTGGCGCACTGTAGCGGGGTCGAGTCTTATCTCAGATTTGATTCGCAGGGACCCGGATGAGATCGCTCTTACTGGTCGGCGATATGTTGGTCAGTGTGCAGCGACCCACACGTGCAACAGGCTACATTCAATGTTTCTCTCCCAGAGTGGGCACATGTTGCCGCGCACAACTTGAAGTACCGGCCATGGGGCAAGGTGGAGAAACTGGTAGTATACATCCTTGCTCCCTCACGCCCACACACTGTCGGCTGTCAATTTTCAAGGTCTCACATTGATGTCTCAAGTGCGGGAATTTCTGGGTCTGAAAGGGTTGCATCATACGTTCTCTTTGCACAGGGTGATATAGTTGTTTCTTGACGAGCAAGGTTGTATATTTGATTTCCTTCCATGCCACCAGAAGCCCATGTTCGGTCCCGCCCATCCACCAATATACGACCGCCATTCATTCACCTGTGTGGCCACAGTGAGCGACGCCAGTGATATGGAAGCGATACGCTTACCTAGTTAGGAACTGCAATCACCGAGTCGGAGTGGGAGTAGTAAGCGGCGACGCTTCTCGGATCTGGCATGGCACACATACTCGTTATGAGGGCGGTACAATTTGTTGGATAAATGGGGTGTGACTTTCGTCCTAGATGTGATCTGTTATCTGACCAAGGGCGCTATTGTGTCTGCAAATGAAGCAACGGTAGGCGTTGTCCTCATTTGTGAGCGATGCAAGGGAGACGCACGAGTTAGATTGATGCCCGCCGAAGTGGAAGAAGGGAAAGTCCCGCGAGTCGACTTGAGATCGGCCCCTTGGAAGGACGAAAGCTCCATGATGAGCGTTGGGGCGGCAGCGCTGGACGGACGAAGTACATACTTGTGGATCCCATGGACAAGCTGATTGTACAGTTGCTGAATGGTCCTCTCGAATATCTCGCGCTTTTGTGCCTCACTCTGGGCGCCGATGGACGTGTCGGGGTCCGGCTCAGCTGAAGTGTCCAGGACGGAGTCAGCCCCGTTTTCTACAGCAGAACCCGAGCCGCTGAGATGCATGTTTTAATCATAATCCGGGACGGGTGCACCATGTTCGCACGCACAAGTTTTCGTAACGAACGATGCCTGCATGTGATTTGCGGCTGTATAAAGAATAACGATTGTGAGATGATTGATAAGACAGACACGGTGAGGCGTCTTACGCTTCGAGAAAGTTAGAGGCGGGCGCGGCGGACACACTCAGTGCGAGCGCCAGGCTGAGGATGATAGTGGTAAATTTCATAATGGTTCCTGACCAGCAAATTGGGACGTTGGACGTTTGGATGCGCAAGCGAAAGAAAGGAGGATGACCTATAAGGAGTGACAGTGGGGTGCGCAGGGAGAGGCAAGGGAGATGCGAGATGCGAGTGCAGCCGAGCATTCTACGACGCAGTTGCATGAGCTTTATATAAGCCTTGACGGAAGGGCGAGTGGTGCACCAATCGCAGAGAGAGAATCATCTTGTGCCGGAGGCACCGACGGCGGTCATGAACGACATTCACCATGCTGTAGCTTCGAGGTCCGTCAGAAAGCACTGCATCACAAATCGAGCCCACCAGAACGGAAAAACGAAGTGTCAACGAAGTGGAGGATGCCAAGTGCTGACGACTTCTTCCTGCATAACAGATCGTGGATGCTTCCGGTCAGAGGTGTCAGCTAGGAAGCGCAATACTCCACCTTCGATTAGGAAGGATACATGTTCGAACAGTTGTTGGATCAATGCCGCATCACAGCAGGATTGTCAGCTCACCCCATTCTGTGGAAAGACACGCACAGGTAGACTTGATATGGAGCAAGTACGCCTACGCGCATGCGCGAGCGGTACTGCATACTTCTGGAAGATCTGCTCGACACAGATACTTTGTTGCCTAGACACCGACAATGAGATCACCAGAATAGCGGTGCTTTCGAATCATAAAATGGAGTCAGACACTGACAACAGGCTGGATGATGTTTGCACAGGCAGATGATCAAAGGACACGCCCAGATTTCTGACTCGACACAGGGAAGAAGATCATGATACCAATCAGAACAGAATGTTCGGGATTGGTCCTGGAGGCATGCGGTAGCAGCAGCAGCGAGCATTCGATCTCCATGTCACGCGCCACAAACGGCACCTGCGTCCTCACGATTGAACTTCGAAAGTTCAGTCGCTGGTTCCTGTATGCTATCTGCGCCGCGAGTAACATCGCCCGAGACTAGTTTCCCCGTGTATGTGGCCCATGAACGGTACTGAACCGCCCAAAGTGGCGGCGTGGCGACAACGACGACGGCTAGTGAGCACGCCTTCACAAGACCCTAGAATTGATATTGATAACAAAGTCGTGGAGCGTCGATCCGCTCTTCAAAAAACACCGTACAAAGTGTCTTTGAGTGGTGAAACAAAAGGGCCGCGTTTGATTGGTCTGCAGGAGCAAGTGAGGGTGAAGATACGATCGGAATTGGGCGACGTCGGAAAAGCGAGTACTGCTCCGATAATGCCACAAGAGCGAAGATAGCCAGATGGTCTCGTGCAGTCGCGGGGAAGAGGGTATGACTCAAGAACAGAGACGGCAATCGAGCGCCGTGGATCGTGTTACGAATGACGAGGATGTTGACGAGGATGTAGGTAACCGGAGCTGTGCGACGAGACGGTAGAGCAGGGTCCTGGCCATGACTCTTCCAACCAGAAATCGTCAGCCAGGTCATGCAAAATCAGGAAGAACGCACCAAGTCCCTACTTCGTAACGAACCCTTGAGTTGGTCACAGCGCTCACCAACCTGCCCCGGCTGTCCTAACCTCGGGCTGCTGCGATGATAGTACTCTGGTGAGTGTGTCTGGATGCTTGAGGACTTTCAACGTAGTACTTGCAATGTACACAATTGACGAGAGGAAAGTAAAGAAAAGTGTTGCGAAGACCGTCGACTCAGGCTCCGAGTGAGCAGAGATGAGCGAGATGGTCACGGCCCGAGAAGCGGAGTCCAGAGTCTGCCGAGATGCCGAGATGCTCGTTCAACCTCGACGGTGTGCTTCAACGTTTCAACAGCCAGACTCCACGGCTCTCGCTTGCATGCGCTCACGGGTCGCCCACCCAACCTATCACGCATTCCGCCTAATTATGTCGTTTCAGATGAACTTTCTACATGTGCACTTCGTGCACGTCCAAACGAGCACGGCGGTCCGACTCAAGGTGAGGGCAGGTAGTGGAGAGCGTGTCAATCGGCGAAGACGTCCGCTGAAGAAGACAGAGCCATCGATCAATAAATTGTTGGCAGTAAGTACAAGTAGCACTTTTTCAAGCGAATTCGGACAGGTCGAGAAGAAATAAACAAGAGAACAGCAGTTCCATAGATTGAAGTCAGCGACATGCTATACTGAAATCTACCGACACGTGCTATTGGGAGACGAGGTGAGTACACAGTTGTCCAAGAAGATAGAAAGGCGTTATTACCGGTCTCCGAGAATGGTGATCACCAGCCATTCTCAAACGCAAAAATGCTCTCCACAGGAGAAGAAGAATTGAGAGAACGTAATCTGCAAGGAAAGGTCAGCTAATACTAGCCTCGTATCCATTGGAGGGCACTTACAAAATGCAAAGATCGAAGGGCGGGACATGTACACTGAATCTACCAACGCACTACTATGCCGGTGTGATGACGATCTGCTCAACAAGCCCGTCATCAACATCGACACGTACGAGAGACAACGGTTTGAATGAGACGTACGGTGCTCGCGTTTTGAATCAAGCAATCGCACAGTAGTAGCTATATTTACCATCGGAATCGTCGCAGTCAGCGATTGGCGCATCTTGGGCTGGGCGCTCCTGAGGAAGAACGATAGTGTCGAACTTGTCCATCGTAAGATGTTAGATGAAGAGAGTAGTAGAGGAGTTACTTGAAGGCGGTGATGAGGAAGTGGATGTGGAACCTGTCGTCTTTTATACCTGCGTCTTCACCCTGCTGTGGGACACGGGAGTCCCAGCCCCCGGTCGACGCGCTCCAGAATAATATGATGCATCAATATTCAAGTGCTCGACTCACCGAGAGAACTGTGAGGAAAGTACTTGGAGCTGGTCGGCCCTAGGATTTGTGCGATATCAGCACCAGCTTCCTGGGCGATTGCTGGCGACGCGAAGACCCAACGACAACAACGGACTTCGCATTCCGAGTCATGGGGTTCCTGTAATCAACCGTCAGTAAAGTGGAAGTCGGATAGCTTTCAGCGACAACGAGGTCCAACTATACAGGATAAAAGCGCACTGGCCTGCAAGAGGGCTTGAAGGACGTCAAACAACGAGTTTGTTTCTGAGCACCGTCGAGTTGGCGTGAACGTAGAGCAAGATCGAGCTGAGGTGAGACATGTCCTGCCGACGGGGACGACCCCGGGTGGCTGCCGACGGAGGCAACTAGCCGGGGTTATTCCGACGGAGACGACATGCACTGGCCCTGCGTCTTCAACTTGCACCATTCTGCAGCAGCCGCAGGCAGACTCAGAACAGCCTGCGTCCCATCCCCACTTGCTCTGTGCCCGTCGGAGAACACCCCAAGATCACCTACACATCCTTTCGAACCTGCGTCGGCTTGTTTGAGGGTTTCTAAGGCAACTTGCTTTCCCCGGTGGCCTTGCACACCTCAACCTTCCGGTGTTCTTTTCCGCTCTGGGGCAACCTCGTTAATCCTCGAGCAGCAATTACACATTGATGTATCTCAAAGCGCGGCTTCTATGACATCTGGTTCTGACTCTGTCCGCGTGTGCGTTGATAGCGGGATTCTCGGACTCGGAGTACTCCTATACTTGTGTACTAGGTATGGCCATCGAACCATGGCGTCTATCCATGCTTTCGAAAGACGCACTTCCTTATAGACCTTGCCGATCTCTCTGAGAGTCACCCGGAGCGGGAACATTGAAGCCAAGTGCAGAAGATACCTAGTCAAGTGTACCGTATGTGTTCCACAAGTAGCGACCAAGTCTGTGCTAATGATTCACCAATCTACGCCTGCATAGTGTCAAGGTCTCGCTGCTCCCTGTGCTCTCTAAGGATGTGTATCGGCGGGAATTTTTGAGAAAGCGAGAATTGGATCAGATGCCAAGGTCATCCCGGTGGTGAGGCTATGATGCACGGTGCGTTCGTCGATACATTTCAATTGAATGCCTGGGGACGAGAATCGGCGCAGGGAAGCCACCGACCTTGTGCATCGACTTGCGTCGGAACCAGGGTGCTGCAAAACGAAAAACTGCGGCCTCCGAGAGGGATTCCGACGGACAAGATGCAGCGATGTGCACGCAGATAGGCACCAGCCTATCCCTTCCCGGTGGGTCTCTGCCACCGCAACCCATCAGCTCCACAGCAATCGAACTATGCGACAGCGGTCTGGTATGGGCCCATCGTTTTGAGAGTCTGCCGCATGCTACTAATTCTGGATGTTTATGTCCCTACACCTTCATTCATGACGCTGACGCGGAATCGTCCACCCAACTCGGCGCTGGCACTCAGCTTTCAGGACGCACCCTCGACAAACACCACACAGGTGAGGAGTCTGCTACTTCCGCCGTCGTCATGATGCAGGAGCTACGGACCACATAGTGGAAGTTCAGTGCTCCTCGCACCGTGGCCCATGCGTTGGCTGCAGGGTGTGTCAAGTCGTATAGTACGTTGTCTCATCACCGTTAGCCGCCCCCTGGCTCATGGTTTCACGGTTTTCAGAGGCCCCAGCTCGGCACGAGGGATACGCGGGTTCAGGACGCGGCGCATCTTCCTGTACCGTCACCGGCCAAATTTGTCTGGATAGCACAATGTCCCGGCGGAACCTTGTTCCGCCTGTGAGCGCTCACTCGGAGAAGCCTAGAGGATACGCATGACGGGCAGAGGGTTAGATGCGAGGGACAAAGCCTATTGGCCTTGGTGCGGCAACCTGAGGTGCGCTTTCCAATGTCGCTGACGAGCAAAGCGGTACAGCTAGATCTACCTTATCTAAACGGTTCCTACGTTCGTCAGAGAACGCGTCCCTCGCCATGCCCTACGGGTTCCTCACCTGCCTTTAGTAACAATATTCCACCAACAGGCGCCGCGAGGACACTTGCGGTTCTAGTCGCACGGTGTTCGATGACGAGGAACCGGGGATGCTTTCGACGCCGTGAATAAGTGACCTCTTGACCAGTAAGGCCATGCATTTTACATGCTACCGACCGACCGACCTTCCCGACTCCTGCGTCTCTCCGAACTGACCCTCTACTGGTCTGCAAGCCGAACAGCACTCAGTCCAACTCATTCGCCCGCGCATCGATGTCGGAAGACCCCCTATGCGATGGCGGTGAGCAGCAGCGGCTTTATGGAAGCGGAGAACTCACGCAGCCAGGACCTGAAGGATCGCTAGGTCTTCAGCATCGTCGCGGCGATGCTGCACCTCCATCCTGCAGGTTCGGATTGTGAGGGATTGCCCTTAATTAGGGGAATCAAAGACGTACTCTTCGATGATGGCACGGGCGTGTTCCTCTGAGCGCAAGTTTTTCACAGGCGGTGCAAATATGCCGATCGGAGGGGCGATGTGTGGATTGGGAATGTGGCCGGGGAGCGTGAAGATAGCAGTACCAGAAATACCAGAATTCTGAGAAGTTGAAGCTGTGGAGTGTTCAATCATGAGCGTATGTACCGTACTTCGTACCGCGTGTGGTTCTCACCTATCTCAGACGAGTTGAACACGACGGGACCCGGGCCGCTGAAATGGCCCTATAAGAATCGGGATGAAAATACAATGTTCGTACGCACATATGGGGAGAGGCGAACTGTTTTGCAACATCTATGAACGAGCGAGCATTGATCTCGGAACTATCGTACCTAGTATTGATTAGAAGGCACGGACAAGTAGGCGAGGGATCTCACCCTTCCAGTGCATTGGGGACGGGGGCGGCGGACACGCCCAGAGCAAGCGTCAGAGTACTAAGAGCGACAGTGATGAGCTGCATCGTGGAATTGTTGATCAATACAACGAGCTAATGAGTGCACAAGTGAGGAACGGGGTGGAAATAGTCGGTGGATAGCCTGTAAATACCGGAGGTGAGGTGAAGGGCGAAATGTGAGCACAGCTGAGAATGCCACGACGCGGCTAAGTCGGTTTTATACCCTCCGAAGAAGGGCATGTCCGGTGACGATGTGCATAGGCGGTCCAGAAAACATACGTTCCTATGTTAGAGGCATCGCAATTGATGATGACAACCCTCTTTCGGGCCCTAGGACTGGCTATTTTCCGTCAAGATCATCGATAACGCACGGCCGCTGTGCTGTGACGAAATTCGACGAAAGGTGCGATATCGTTTACCGACTTGTTAGAATGGAGAGAGATGATGCCAATTGATCTAGGGAGGCCAAGGGGAGGCCGAGCGCTGAAGACTTCTCTCTGCACAGCAGATTGCATCTTCTCCCGGTGATGAGTGGTCAGCTTGAGACAGCGACACTCAAATTGCACCTCTGATAAGGACGGGGTCCAAATATCCTTCTTTGAGCGTATGTCAGTAGTCTCGTCAACGCTGCTTCTTGCCGAAACCGCGTGGTGCCTTTGGAAAGGGGTACAGACCAACTTGATGCTCAACTGGTGGCAAATAAGTAGTTCCATGTCCGAAGCGCGCGCGCACACGCCGGTTTGTCAAGAAGGCCCTTCCGTGCGGACCAGGGCAAGATCGTCCTTACGCAACAGAAGCGAGACCGGTCCTGGGTGCTGTGCAGACGGGTTTTCATCACCGTCGTCAGCAACTTGACGCCCAAAGGTCGACAATCTCACCATCAGCGTATCATTATACAGGAAGCGACACAGAGAAATTGCATGTAGGATCGCCTCGATGATGGCATAGGACGCACTACGCACACATATGCCTGATAAGACGCACGCTGAGCCATCCACATAGGTGGATATCTTCGCGTTGCCTCCACTAGCTTCAACACCCGGTGACCGACACGGCGCGCCTGACAATTGACTGAGTTTCCCAGAGCAGCGGTGTCGAACCGATATACTAGAGGAAGGAGGAGTCGCTGCGCTGAGGTTGAGTTGGTCGACTAGATCTAGAGTCTGTGATGCTGGAAAAATAGATAGGGAAACGGCGCGAGGGTAAGTAGTCGAGCTCAGGCTGAAAAAGTCTCCATAGGACGGCGATGTGAGCAGGCACTAGAACGATTCGGTCAGCAGGTGCGAGGAGGGCAGGTGATGAGAATGTCCCTATACAGGAGGCGGAAGGTATTCATTTTGCGGAATTCGCGAATGAAGGTTATGATAGAGTCGACGATGCGGCGCCGCTGAGTCGAGCAAGATCGAGCAACGCTCGAGTGACGGTCGGACGTAGGTCGCAGGCTGCCGCGGCAGCCTGTCCTCTGCCGCCGCGGCGGAAATCAAAAGCTCGCCTGGCTTAACCGAATGGTGCCTTGTCGGGGTTCTCGGAGATCACTATCAAGCTACATACTTCTACGTTGCCTCTGTACCATAAATCGGTGTAATGTCGACCCTGGTGCTGTGACCTTACCACGGAGACATTCGCCAGAGTCCGCTACAGTATCTGTTCGGCCATCGCGAGGCCGATATATTCGGCGGGCACGCCCAAGCAGTGGAAACTGGTCGCACGATGTTCAACGAGGAGCGGGACAGGGGAAGTTCTCAAAGGTGGGAAATGGACCTCTTGACCAGCAAGACTACAGGATATACTTACATCGACCTATAGCACCCGATTATTCAACCTCCCCCAATCCATTCTCCATTGGCACGCAGCCTATAGTTCGAACAGCGCTCATTCCAACTCGTTGACCTCTCGTTTCGAGATACTCTCCAGCACCGACTCGAGATCCATGCGCGCGTCCACGTTGGACGTTCCCCTGAGTGTCACAGTGAGGATTAGTAGTGAAGTGGAGAGGCGGCGCACTCACGCAGCCAGGACCTGCAAGATCGTCGCCAGGTCTGCATCGCCCACAGCCGGCGTTGTCCTTCGCGCGCATCGTCGGCAGCGTTCCTCAGCACGTAACGCAGCGGCCGAGTTGAAAGGACGGAGTGCGTACCCGTAGTCTCCCCTCGCTTGCGCGGGCGTTCCACGCGCCCGAGTCTGAAGGAACCGACTCGGGTCCACGCCGCTGAAGAATGGGGGCGGACTGAGATGGGTGTCTTAGAAGTTTGAACGGCAGGAAGATGTATCAGCACCTACGATAATCCGATAATGTCCCCGAAGAGGCCTCCGGGAGCGCGAGCGTTGACACGGCTCTCCTGCGCGGTCGGCGTTGTCCTTCGCGCGCATCGTCGACAGCGTTCTTCAGCACGTAACGTGGCAGGTTGATTGAAACGATGGAGTGCGTACCCGTAATCTCCTCTCGCTTGCGCGGGCGCCCGATCCTGAACGATCCCAGTCGGGTCCAGGCCGTAAAAATGTGGGGGCGGGCTGAGAGGGGCGCCTCAGACGTTTGAGCACAGGAAGATGCATCAGCACGTACAGTACTCCGACAATCTCTCCGAAGAGGCCTCCGGGAGAGCGGGCGTTGACACTGCTCTCCTGCGCGGTCGGTTCACGCGTCTGCAACTGACTTGAATCAAAGTCTGGAGTACTTTGCCCACTGAGATAGATGTTCTGCAAGTCAGGACGGCAGGAAAACCGAAATCATCGGCACGCACAATGCCAGGAGCGTTTCCAAGAGACTTTCGGGGGAGCGAGTGTTCAGTCCGCTCTCCCCCGCGGTCGGCTCACGCGCTCCGAATAGACTCGGGTTGATGTTGGCGAGATTTGGGGCGCTGAGTTGGGTGTTTTGTGAGTCACGATAGCAGGGAGGTATTTGAAGAGATCGACACGCACTCTGCGAGCAACTTCTTGACGGCGTCTAGAAACGAACTTCGAGCAACGATATCGGAGCTACCTCTGTATACCGTAGGAACATGATGAGAAGGCACTGAAAGGCATGAAGGGAGAGATCTTACCTTACGAGGGGGTTGGGGACAGGCACAGCAGATGCGCCAAGAGCGAGCGCCAGAGTAGTAAGAGCGACATTGGTGAGCTGCATTGTATAATCTCGAAGAATGGTTGGGTCTTTGTGTGCACGACTGAGGGAATAAGTGGATATGGTCGGTAGATAACCTGTAGATATGAGACGTGAGGTGAAGGACGAAATGTGAGCACAGCTGAGGTTTCCACAACGCGAATGGGTGACCTTTATACCTTCGAGGATGGGTATGCTCGGGGACAGTGCGATCGTACGGCGTAGAAACATATCTTGTTGCATCTATGACACAGTGCAACCAAGGTCATTGTACCGCGATGAGGTTCGTCAGAAGCTACAGCATCATGGGTCGGACTCACCAGAACGGAAGAATGAGATGCCAACTTATAGGAGGAGGCCTTGAGGAGGCCTAGCGCCGAATGCGGTCCGCACTATAGACCGCAAATTCTCCTGGTCACCGATGATAAGCGTTAGACGACGAGATTGTACCTCCAGCGAGAGGAGAGACCGGCTACAAACATTAGAGAAAACACATCATCAGCTGTGCGCCAATGCCCTGATAATGAATCTATTACGTCCCGAATGAGGTGTAAAAGGTATAGGCACATACCGAGTCGATGGAAACCTTCGATGTCAACGTGTTTTGAGCGTTTCGATTGCCGAACCGCACCTGCCTGGTCCAGGCATTGCACGTTAGTAGAGCTTTGTACCCGTGCTGCAGAGGGCCATGAAACGGACCTGACTGCCGCGTAGGCGGGTTCCCATC
>MU277283.1:67468-80066 GCA_022160305.1 Artomyces pyxidatus | reverse complement strand
CTTCCGCTTGTGAAATCGTTCGGCTGCCCATCGTGCCCCGAGGATGCCAGTGGTCTAATTCACCGACGCCAAATCTCCTGCCTGGGTCGTCCACGGACCACAGTGAAGTCCTTATCTAAAGTGGGAGTCTCTGCGTAGTCTGGAGGTCGAGCGCATACAAATTTCTCCTCACAGATCATTGTAGGCACGGTACAGGATTCGGGAGATTTATTGCGACTGGGTGTTTGGAGAGAAAACGATGGCGATGGTTGTTCGTACTCAGGCACTTCGTGTACACGTGCGCGACGCTGCTCTCATCCAACTCGCTCGCCAGAACGGCCTTCGCGTGCGTAATTTCGTCATCTCCTTCACCGTGAAGCACAGTACACCACCGCTTCTCACCGCCGAAGCCGGAATACTCGCCATTGCGTAGGGCGCTGGCTTTGCCAGGCGCAGGACACCAACATTCCCTATCAGGCTACGTATGTGATCTCATTGTACGCACTCGGGCACTAGACTGCACTAGATCAATCTGTGCGAGCGCTAGCACTCGCACATTCCACGCAAAATAGTTCTTCGACCCTTTGGGAGCACGCCACACCTTATGAATACCGTCAGTTTCTCTTTCACTCTCGCCCACTCACCCTCGCTCACTCCCGGTTCAGTATAGACACGCGCGTTGTATCCCATATATTCTTCACTAGATATCACGTATACCACCGCTAGCCTCTGTGTGAGAGCGTTCCCTACAATCCCGCACTGTGCCCTCTTTATACACAATGTCAGTGCTATTCTCACTATAGGTCATATAGGGTGTGTCCCCAGTACATAAGCTGACGGCTCCAAGACGGCGAACTCGCGTGTAGAGCAAGAGCAGGTTCGACGATCAGCCAAGAGAGCTCACCTCAGACGCTGGACGTCCTCAATGTATGTCCACAAGTGATGGCACATGTTCCAGGTTCTGGGCATGGCAGGCGGCGCCGCGGGGCAATCTCGTGTACACCGGGGGACATAGCTCAACTACTGGATGGTACAAGCACCAATCGCCCCTAAGTAGAATCACGACGTCGACCCAAGCTCTGCGCTCGCGTTGAGCCATATCAAGCTTGTGAGTTGCCAAGGAACCCTGGAGCTTGAAAACGTATATCAAAGGCGAGAGGAAATGACCATGCGATGGGCTGACATATAACTAAAGAGAGCAAACGAATATATGGACCGGCTAGGCTGATCGTTCAACAAGCAAGCGAGCGGGACGCTGTAATCACTTTGTACGGCTCGAGATCCAATGAAGACGACACGAAATTCAGTCAAGCACAATGCCGCACCATGAAAGTTAGGAAAACACGAACCTGTTGTGTTAGCATCCGCAGAGCGTCGTTGGTGATCTCTATGAAGGTTCGCTCTCGAAACTTGTCGTACGTTGAGAAGTAGATGTGACGCTTGCCGCTGCAGATGATGGACCTCCTAGTGTCGAAATGAGAGCAGACCTGTCCAACGATGCACTCTCAGGACACGCGCGCTCACCAGCATACGACGGCTAGCCAACGCCGGCGCCGCGTTGTTCCCAAGCGCTCGCGCCCGTTGGCCCGTTGACCCGTTGACAGTTCGCTGACCCCGCCCCAGCTGCAAGTGCCTTCGCCGAACACAGAAAATCGCCGCGGCAGACGGACGATTTGAAGGAGGCACGGGAACGGCTGCGGCTGGAAAATGAGGAACTAACAATGCCGTGGCCCAGAAGGTGCGGTTACTGCAGACGGTGCGTGGTTGGCATGTCCATCGTTGCTTTGCGTGCTCACACGTGCTGAAGCGCTCGGTATGGCGAAGCCGACGCGATGTTCAAGTTGCAGCTCAAGGCTAAGTCCATCACTACCAAGAAGTCGTTGCGGTCGACAGTGGACGCCACGCTCCCTGAGTCAACGATGTTATCGTCCAAGAAGGACCGAGAGTACGCTACGTTGCTCGACAGTCAGGAACACGTGAGGGAGGGTTGGTGCGTGGATGTGGAGGTGCTGCGCCCTCAACAACGGATTGCTCCACCTGCACGGTTCATCGCACGCGGCACAACTTGACGAGCGCTGTCATTCGTGCAGAGGTAAGCTCATACCGACCTCACCGGGACTATCGGGGCTGCATCTCGTGCGTTACAACTCATATCTGGCGTGTGCGAGTTGCGCTATATTTCGCGAGTGTCTTGCGGGACTCTACTCTCTATCTAACAATGCGTCTTGAGCTCCAGGTTCTCAATGCTTCGCCTCGTAGCCAGCTGAGGCACGGGCCCAGGAGCACTTTGGTAATGGCAACAACTGTCCTCTGTGTGAAGCTCTGTGTAAAGGTAGACTAGATGATGCAAGGATCAGACGCGACGCAGACCTCAGGCCCGTGCGAGCTCGCGGCTCGCTCACGGAACGCCGCATGAACCACTGGCGAGGCATTGCAAGTGTAGCCGCACCCGCACAAGGGTTTCCAGGCTTTAGACACTCCGCGTCGTGCGGTGCCCACGCCTCGTCATTGGACAGAAGGATGACGGACTCTCGGCAGTTGTCAAGCCCTCGACGATCTCCTGCTGAGTGGATATTGCCGCGGTATAGCATTGTCGCACCTATGCCAGAGTTTAGGAAATAGTCCTTTCCACATCGTCCGTCCGGAAGTTTTGCATGCCTGATGTTAAGCCAGAGGAATGAAGGACTCTCGTCATATTGTCAAGCCCTCGATAATACCCTCCCTATTCAACGTCATCCTGCCAAGCGGAGGCAGGATATTAGGCTTCCATCATCAGTACTTTGTAATGAGCCAGGAGTGCCTGTTCTTGCCGTGTTGTCAAGCCCTCGACTCATAACGTCCTCCCTGTCCGGCCGAGCGGCGGTATGGCAGTGTCGCATCTATGCAAGGTTTATAGGATATTGAAGCTCCAGTGTCGCTCTTGCCAATCGCGGGTCAGACACTACGTCTTGCAAGAGGAGTTGTCAAAGTGCACGGTCATTTATCATCACCCGGTGGCGATTGAAGTGGACGATCGCAGAGTTATCGCTCTGCTGAACGGCGCAACAACTGTTTCCGTAAATGGACCGGTATGTCAGCGAATGTAGATTCTACATACGAATTGCGTCACAAGGTTTTCCTCTATAATGCTTTGCCGCGGGATATCGGTCTCACGGGCCGTGCTCAACCCTGCCTGGACATTCCTGCCCGGAATAATTTCCCTGATGATTCGCCGCCGTTTCGCGATGCATTCATGCCCTCTTAACTGAGCCGAACAGCTCACTGCGAGATGCGCACATTTCGCACGTCTACATCTTCACGGACAACACGTGGGCAATCAGTGCAGTCTACGACTCAACAGCGCACCCTGCGCAATCTGCTTCCATCATCTTCCGCAAGAAATTTGATCTTCTCAACCTCTTTTGACAGAACCCGCCCTCCCACGCATCTCCGTTCAGTGGGCGCCAGCCCACAAGGGCATCAAGAGGAACGAACTGGCGGACAAGTTCGCCAAAGAAGCAGTCGACCGCCCGCTCATCCAGCGCGGAGCAACCATCTCTAAGTCCGCCGCTGCGAAGGGCTGGGCCGCCGAATGGCGCAAGTCGTCACGTACCAACCAATCGGCCGTCGCCCTGCGCGACCCACCGAATGACAAGTTACCGAAATGCACGCGCAAGTTCGAGGGGTCCTGCGCGACCCTCTGTCGCTTCACGCAGGTCCTCAAGGCCAGCTACAGCTGAACTGACGATGGGCCCGAACAAGGGAGCACGCGTGTGAGTCTTGACGCTGTTGACTGTCGCAATCTGACTATTGGCGAAACATCACGAGAATTTGAATTATGTAGACTTCGATACAACGACAGCACTTTGGACATGTGCCTCATAGAATTTCTGATGGTTGGCGGTGAGCTGCTCTGCCTGGATAGGAAAGCTGGCAGGTTCCGAACAGAACTCTATTCCTGATTGGAATCCATCGGGTCAATAGTGCTCTCCTGCTACTCTGTCAGCTCCAGCCAACCCCATCCTGCCTCGCTCTCACGAACTTGTTACTCCTATGTCTGCCCCACTGTCAACCTCGACTGTTGAGAGGACTCCGGCACTGTTTACTCTAGACCTGATTGTGAAACTGTCCAGCAATGGCGGCTCAGAAGCCATGATTCGCACATATCTAAAGGAAGTACTGAAAGGGGTGGTCAAGCCATTCTCCCAGTGCAACAATACTACGGCAACTGCGCCCGAATCACTCTGGTTAGCATTAGATAGGCTCCGTGACCGGTCAGCAGAGGCATACGGAAGGTGGGTGGGGGCTAGTGAGAGAGTTTGGCGGACACACAGTGATATGTCTTCGAGTCGCAGGACCCCGACTCCGGCCTCCACCTACCAAGCTGCTATGGAGCTACTCCAGTCAGGATTCCGCCCCACCACCTGCTGCCATCTACTCAGCACGTTGAGACGCATTGTCAAGACAATTTGTGAGAATTTCGTCAGTGAACCGAACGTGGAGATCGCGCAGTCTTCGACAGTCAGGATAATCCCTGGTGCCCGTGAATTTACTTTGGACATCCAAAAGTATGCTAACGATACTACCTCCTAGACCCAGTGGATGTTCTAGATGAGGGGCAGGTCTATTTTAACCCTGCCCCTGTGGGCGATATTCACAGCTTGGCTGTCACTGGAAGCGTGCTCGTATGTGTTAACTTCACCGTAGGTGTCCATATCTCACAGCAGCTCTGTAGATCATTGCTTCAAGTATTCAGAAGGTTAGACACAGATCACCCGGTGTGAAAATAAGGCTGACTTCCGTTAAGGCCGTCGCAGTTGAAGATGAGAGGCTTGGGAGCTTCACCAACACGGTCGTAGTGTCGAGAAAGGGATCACTCCCCTTATCAGACTACCTGGTGCATGGTGAGAAAACAGGTAGGCCGATGTCCCTCCCTCTTACCTTCTGTATTCATCCTTTCTTGTATAGAAACAGCAACAATTATTTGGTTCGCTCCCATTGTTGAGAGCTTCTGCTGGCCTCCGGTTGTTGGAGATAGTGCAGCTGTAGGGCCAGCTCCACGATCCCGGACCGAGATTCTCCACTCCCTTGCCGAGGATAGCCAGTCCATATGTGACGATGCGCTGCGACAAATGGAACTCAACGAGGAGAAGCTGCCATGTTGGGCCGGTGATGTGGATCTATTTCAGCCGTACTTGCTTGTCCAGGATTGCATCTCGGCGGGACTGGCTGACAAGGTATCGAAGGCCATGCAAGAGGAGCTCGATCGTGTGCTTGCTCATGTCATAGCCTTCAAGCGCGAGTTCGACACCCTTGCCACTACGATCAAGCACGAACTTAGAGATACCGCAGTCAACTACCAACACGCCTCCATCTGCTCGCTTGCCAAATCATTCGCTGCCGGACCAGACGACGTTCCACTACTCAGCGCCCTTCACTCACTACCTACCATTCGAGCATCGTCGGCCTACCATTACTCCATGGCACCGGAGAATGGCCGCGACCCCACGTTTGCCTTTGCAATGGCATTTGCAGAACTCTGCCGCATCAAGGTGGAGGCTGCCCCGGCAGGCAGCATAGTTTACTATTCAAAGACGTTTCTTGATCAGTGGCATTTGGTAGGAGGGCATCAACTGTGAAGAGGGGAAGATTATCAAGTACTGTATGAGTAGCTCATAAATATCAGTGGCGCATCAGCAAAATGGCCTGCATTTGGCAGATTTACCTGGCTTGCCAAAGTTATTCTCACGCCGTAATTCGAGCGTTCCTGAAGTGCCTTGCCCAATGAAGCAAGTATTTATTCTTTCCCTCTACCAACTTATCATCCTATCCTATCCTACACTAGTCCTGGCCCCTCGCGATCCCGCGACGAATGACGACTCATCCTTATCCCGGGCGGTACTGAGGGCATGGTAATTCATCGATGTCGATCGGTGAGCGGGGTCCTAGCCATATTAAAGAGAGACACCAGCTGCTTCGAGGTCGGAAAAGACTTTGAGAGAAACATATTGCTGTCGAAGAATTGGGCGCAGAGCTACTGAACAACTGAGAACGACGCGGTAGGCGGCGGTAATGAGCAGCGAGCATTCATCAGAGAAATAGAGCCGCATGGACAACACCAGCTATATTAGGTAAACCCCGGGGATACCGGGATGGCCTTGCAATCGTATATCATCCGTTATCTGTCTGCGAGCAGAGCGATACAGCGTTACCAATCGTTGTCATCCGTTTGTCTCTCTGTGAGTGCAGTGACACCGATATCCGCTCTTGTTGCAATGCTGATGACTTTCGCCCTCACTTCCCGACCTCTGACAATCCGCCGTCGGCCTGCGATGAGTGCCATATAGCCTTACCGATCGTCGTCCTTCTGCAATGCGGTGGTATAGATATCCGCACTCGTTACCATACTGTTAGAGGTGCTGTCAATGACAGACAAGTGGCAATACATCGCCAAGTAAGGCTATATACATAGCAACTCTTCAGCAACACCGTGACTTTCTAACAGTAGATCATCTCAGTCTAGAATACTTAGCTGAGGCGGAGGTGATGTACGGCAACATCTAATAGTAGAATCGGCGCACGCTCATTGTAAACCTGCTGGATTTTATTCGCAATGACTGACCGGTGGTCCTCAGTAAAAACGATGGGTCGACTCAAGGTCACCCCAAAGTCGGCATGAGTCACCCGGCGGGTAAAATACAGGGTAAAAAGTCAATCTCCAATTTGAGATGACTGGAGGCAGACTCGGCAATCAGACTTCCATAAGACGTCCGGCTGACCTCTGGGTCAGCTCTCGGTCGCGCCACAGTCGCGCGGAAGTCATCTCCGGGTCCGATTTTTTACGAAATCGACTCTTTACCCTGTATTTTACCCACGAATCGACCCATCGTTTTTACCACCGGTGGTCCGTGCCGGCGATGTGTATATATTTGCGCTGTTCGTCGTCTCTCCTCAAACAGAGTGCTCAAACTTACCGTAGATCGTGTCCAACGAGCCCTGCATAGTCGTGCGTGGCAAGGACAGTACGCAGACACTTGATTGTGATATCGATTTTCTCTTGTCCATGATTGCGAACTGTGTTTTTCTGTGCGTTGTTGCTGTGGCTCGCTGCATGCAATCGCGAGGCTGCGGGGTCTCTGGAAATTACATGGTGTTGCTCGCCGGTGGGCTAAACAGCGAATAGATGTACATGATTTTGAGGATCTACTGTCCGTCTTTCTGAAATTACAGTCTCATTGAGGAATGGCCTGGCATGGCGGAGGTATAACCTACAGGGGACACGGCCCACTGATGCCTTGCGTGCGCCACAGTACATCAAAGAAGATGGCGGGAACGAGGGGAGAGGCCGGCTAGTACGCATGTCACTACCATGGTTTGCCCAGCGTGGATGAAGGGTGCAGAAAGTACTGATCCCTGGCCTGAAAATTGACTCTAGACAACACGGAGTCATTTCCGACAGCCAAACGGAGTACTTAGAAGCTTCTCCTACCTTCGACCAACACAGGGTTGCACCCGCTCTCCGTCGTCATTTCTTTTATGCAGAGATGACGTGCGAATGTCGCCGGAACCATATTGCGGTCCTTGGGTCCTTGGCCACCGGGTCGAGGACTCCTGGCTGAAAAGCTAGCACGTTGTTGAACGTGATTCGCGGCGGATTATCGGTGCCAGTCTTGCCGCACTTACGACTGCTTTGAAAGAGAGGAACGTATTCTGTCAACCTCGAGCGATATCTACCCAGTAGCGAGTGAGACATTGTTCGAGTTTCAGTCGACGGTGAGCACGGTCAAGCGGATCTTCTTCAGCAGCCGTGACAACCACCAGTCGCTGTAGCGTGTCGAAGTAAAGAGAGTAGCTGTCCGCATGTATACGACGAGGTATGGACAGGACGTACTGCGCGCGGTTAGCCACGGCGAACTTGTCTTCGAAAGGGATCCAGGACGAGAATTGATACGAGCACCACGAGCGTGCGCCTTGTCTGCAGGTCAGGAGCATGCTTCCGGACGTGTAGGTTTCGGTCCTGCCAGGAGGAGTCGGACGTGGCGTTGCCGTTGAAGTCAGGAGGCGAGTCGAACGACGTGATGCTCTTGTCGTGTTGCGTGTAGGGGTGAGCAAGATGATAGCGAGCATCTCCGAACGACACACCTCCTCGACGGTCTCCATGGGGGTCCAGTCGTACCGCTCAAGTGCCGCTGCACGACGACATCAAGACGTCGTTCGAATTCAAGTTCACTGCGGCCTCAGCTACGGCGTTGAAGTCAGTGTCTGGTACGGTGATTGTCGTGAGTAGTGGACGACAGTAGTGAGCCCAGTGCCAAGTCGGAGCCTGACTCAGTGCCAGATCAGGCCCGGGAGTCCGATTCACTGCCATCGAGGCCGGGCCGAGCCAGCGGACGTTCAACGGCACTGCCGCGCTGCGGGGCCGGACTCCGACTGGATCCGATCGGGGGCTCAGCCTTGGGTGACTGAACGGCCGACCGGCATCGAACCACTCCGAGACACGGATGAGCCTCCGGAGCTCATAGAGCTCATGAATCCCGACCGTTGGCGGAGGACGTGGCCGAGAGGCGCAAGACGGGGAGGAGGTGTCCCCACGTGTGAATGACGGGATCCGAACGGGGGCGATCCTGGGTCAGGTGGCGCGCACAACAATCTTGATTGTGGAGGGGGCGGACGACACGGCGCATGTTGGACGGCGACATGGCGCGCATGCAGATCTTGGCGGGGAGGGACCGGCGGACGACCCGGCGGATGTGCGGACGACGTGGCACATATTGTGCTGGGGGATGTGGGGTGTGTTTGGATGTCGAGGTGTCCGGACGCGGCTGCAACACAAGCAGATAGGGCGCGGGCGCGGAGGTAATTGTGAGCGCTGCGATGTGGTGCATGGGGAAGAGGACGTGACTGTAGCGATGGCGACGGCGACCCTGGACGGCGACGGTGAGGACAGGCCCGGGTAGGGAACACATGGCGATGGCGGCGTGGTGACGCGGTGACGTGATTTGTGCCAATGGGACACATCCCCAGTCAGACTGCGTGAGAGGGTGTAATTTTCAAGACGCACCAAATTACCTGGTACAAGTTCTCCCCTTAGGACAGGACCACAATTGGGTGCAGGCCGAACGTGGAGTGCGTCGACGTCGACGAATCGGTGAGAACGGAATTGAAGCTGGGCCTCCAACTTCGGACCAATGAGCTCGGACTTGCGGCGGACCGCGGCCGGCTAGACTTGAAGCTCGAAGCTTGACGCTTGAAGACGGAGGCTACGCTGCCTGGCGCCGTGGCTAAATGAAGAGACTGTCTCCAAATTATGTGGACTAACTGAGGGTGGGGGAGGCACGGCGGCGGATGAAGACGACGGATGAAGACGTAGCACCGGTGGTGATGTGGCCTCCTGAGGCTACTTCACTGCGGCGCGGAGCGCGCAGGAGTTACTTGAGGAAAGACGTGCGACGGCGTGGCGAGTGCGCAGGGTCGATGCCATGAGGGTCGTGGCGGTACCAGTGTTCGCCGGAGGCTGGGTATCAAGCCAACTGCAATTGCACGAGTTGCGTTGCACCGGGCCGGACGTAATGGATTTCGAGCCTGAAGCTGGTCGGTTTGAACCGGCGGCCTGCCGGTCCGAGTCGGAGGCGCGCTGGCGAGTCCAAGCCCAACTTGGCCTATACGGTTGCCATTGCACCAGTGGCGAATAGTACTCGACAGTGGCATCGTTCATTCCATCCGTGGCAGTGCGTTATGGTGAGTCAGATTTGCTATGGGCTCTGTCGGTTATAGGATACTACACTACTATACTAGTACTAGTACTACGTATTGGCAGATCTTCCCAGGGCGACTCGTCCGACGCGCAGTCCGAGAGCGTACTGAGCCTACCACATCAGAGCACAGGCCCGACAATGACCATGAGTGCCCACGGGTGGCAGTTACGAAGTTATCGGAGGCGGGATGCTAGCTAACATCAGTGTGAGCCCGCCTTTCTCTCATTCACGATCTAATTCTACTAGTGACCACCCAGTAGCCCCGCTGTCGCGACGCTAAAGTCCCAATCAAAGATTGAATTGCAGTGAACTGCTCCGAAGAGTTCATGAGTACTGGGGCTCGTTCGGTCTCACTGAGGTCGCCACAAGTTGCGCTGGCCGCCTGCCGACGCATCTCAGCCTACTTAGCCGTGGAAGTCTGAGTCAAGGCAAGCACAATGGAGCTGTTCAGTTCAGACGTACTGGCAACCCTCTTGATGACCGTGAATACTGACTTCTGATCTCGTAGAGGCTTACATGTTTCCATATTTGCATCGCTGGCGAGAGACTCAAGATGTCCCATATACCATATACGACCGCATTCCGATCCAAAGTTCAACATGTCGCGCAGCATCGAGTTTCATACGTAATACTGGGGTGTTCATCCGCCGAATCATCGTCTCCTTGTACCGTCCGAGGGACATGGAGCTCTATACGCATTAATCAATTGGAATTGTTGCCCCTTCCTTGTAACTCTTATCACCGGAATCACTATACCCTCCCCAATTCCCTCAGTTCTCTTCTTGTGCGTATAAAACATCCTATCATGTCGAAAGCTTCACTGACCTTCACTCCACCTTCAGAAACACCATGGCAGATACATTTAGCTCCTTTGACGCCATCCTCTTCAAGGCAGCACTGGGTCGTGCACCTTCCATCGTATCACTCTTGACCTCCGAAGCCTCATTCATCGACTCTCACGGTCTCCAGGCAGGCGGCAATGTCGCACGCGTCCCACATCCAGAAGTGTATATGGACTTTTTGGCAGAGAATCTCCGACTCCGTGCGTGGCGCCACCAGGTATAGTACTAAGTCTCCGTCGCGTCGCGTGCACCACATCGCTGACCGTCCAACAGCTCGTCGAGGCACTTGACGGCATGAACAAAAAGTTTACATGCCCATACATCATCTTCTTCCCCGTCATCTCTCACGACGGTATGCCGTTCCCTATCAACAGGATTATCCAGGAGATGCAAGGGAGCATGTTTGTGAAGGAGTACGCGTGGCGTGGAGACATCGTCGTCGCGAAGTACAGCGATGGTCACTTCTCGCAAATAACGAACGCGTCTATGGCGGACTACCCGATCTTAAAGAACTACCTCTCCACCCACGCGTCGCCGATCAAAGTCAGCGAGTCTTCTATCCCTGCAGCCGCGTCAGTTGCACCGAGCAATGAGACCTTCCATAGCGTTGTCCCGTGAAGTAATATGGAAGGATGGGATTTGTGCGGAGTCGTACAGTCGCTCACCGTTCAATCACTATCCCAGTTTTCCCAAAGTAGTGCCGTTGCATCGCCTGCCATGCCCCGATATACTAGTAGTTTCTTTTTGTTCCTGAAGAAGTATGGCTCCTAATCCGCACCGACCGATACTTGCTTTCATACATTCTGCTGCATTACAAGCCTTTGACGTGATTAATCCGTGTCGGCGATGAAATCCTCTTCCGAACTCTGAGCCTCCTCGTCACCGTCTTCGCTGTCTCCGATGCTGCTGCCGTCTAAGAGATCCTCGCCAACGTGATCATCGATACCATAGACAACCTCGTCGGACTCGTAAGCAGCATCATCAGAGTCTTCCACCTCCGGACTTGAAGCCGAGGACGTTGACTGTGCCTCTCCTGTTCCCTCCTCGTCCATCAGCAAATCGTCCGGTGTCTTGCCTTCCTTATTGGGCTGACGCGTCTTGAAATTTCCCACCGTCGACGCGTCAGACGACCAAGACGCGTCCCAGTCGCCTCTCCCTCTCCAAGACGTCCTCCCTCCGTCAAGACACCACCCATACCCCAAGACACCGTGCGACTCTGTTTTTCGTCCGTCATGACGCGATAAGTCGAACGCTGACCTACCCTAAACCTGTCACCTGGTCTCACAGACGCAACCGCGCGTCGTTTTCACTTCAACCTTCCCTCTACCGTCTCTCTCCGTCATCCGTCATCCGTCAAGAACCCTGCCTTTTCCCTCAAACAACACTCATCAGAGGCCCCAGAATCGACGAGAACAGCGTTCAGGCGCCCTCGCATATCTAAAGACTCATCACAAACCCGCCGTGTTGGTGACGTGGCGACGGGTAACGCAGTCGGGTATCCGTGAGGCGCGAGCACTGTCGGACAAGTGAGTCCCTGGTTACTGTTATGTGTTCTGTTATTGATACTTTACTCTCGTCGACTATGTGGCATGCACGACATAAGATAGATGTCAACATCAACCAACCGTGATGGTGCGTTGTACGACAACGTGAGCACTATCTCGCTCTTGTCTTTGATTCTTTCCCCGCCATTACACCACGTGGCGCCTTCCCCTACAGTCTCCCTCTTCGGCATCTCTCCCCATGTCCTAGCCTCTCAGAAACATCCCTTTTGTGACAGGTACGCTAGCGGCATAATATTTTCTTTCTCCATCCGGAACCTTTGTCCCCCAATCACCACTGTCTCCCTGCAGGTTCGAGGGCCGTCTTATACGTTTGCGTGTCGGGTAGTTGTGTGGAGAGGTTCGTGTTGGCTGTCTGTGATAGACATTCCCGACACGTCGATTGACCCAGCCCGTATTTCAATTACGATAGCCAGTATTGCATACTCCTGCCATAGTCACTGTTGTATACGCACACTGTGATGTCATTCAGTAGTTACTA
>MU277283.1:55073-67173 GCA_022160305.1 Artomyces pyxidatus | reverse complement strand
ACTTTGTCTGACTGACTTGGACTCCTTACGGGTCTTGACAAGACGCGTAAGACACCCCAAGTCGCCGGACGACTTGCTGATGCTAGTCAAGCCGGGAATGGTCCCAGCCAGACAACTCTGGGTCGATGACTTCATAGCAGCGTACCCACAAGAAATCCAGACGGCGAGCTTCATAGTCGAGCATGCCCGGCCCAGTATACACCACATTTGCATGGTATACACCAAGCACGCGTGCGTACAGGAAATGATGAATTGCATTCGGATCGTCGTCAAGAAGCATGATATTGCACCGCGAGGTTCCTGGGTTGATGAGATCGGTGCCGCGCTTCACGTCATATGTGGTGAAATGGAAATATGTTCGTTTATGGTGGTAGATGCGCTCGTCCTTGAGATGGACCAAGGTGGATAAGTCGCTGTCCGGGTCGTCATACTGCGTCATATCTGAAGTATTGGACGGGGTTGGCCAAAGGCTTGTGGATCTACCATTCGTTTTTTCATGCTTGAGCACGTTGAGGATGCGCGGAAGCAGATGCCGACGCAGCCTTGGATAAACGAAGCAGTAGCGCCGTGTGCACGGCAGAGCCCGCTACCAGCATCCGCAAATGGAGAGCAGCCAGCGGAATACCTATTCACGCTGCTGCCAATGGTAGTCACGCTTCAGAGGAATCAGGACTGTCTCACATTCTCGTCTAAGAGATGTATGATACATTTTCCACCATAAGTCACAAGACAAACTGACAAAATACAGAGAGTTGCAGGCTACACGATTCACAAAGTCATGCATAGGAGACGTGGCTTGTAGTTGATGACTGCGCAGGCGGTGGTATTAAACCGGACACTGTACTGTTGAGAATCAACACATGCCCAACCCTGCCTCGTTAATACTGACAACAACGAATCAGCGACGTATGAGTTACGACGCCCGCGGGATACTTGTGACTTGACCACGTTGAGGTCTGTTGCGACTATTTGGCTCTCCGGGCTGAGCACGTCCACGATCGTGCCCTTCGGTTCCTTCGCCTGCAAGCACAAGCGTGTTGGTATGGCACGTGGGCGTCAGGCGTCGGGACTCACGGTCTCGTAGATCCCGAAGATGGTGTCGACGTTCACGAGGGCATCAATGTTGCTGCTGCCGTCAGCGGGTCGAAGACGACGCAGTACTTGCCCTTGTACCGGCCCTCGATGATGCTGTCTCCTCGAGGTCTTCGGAGATGAGGTCGGAGGTCTTACCGGAGGTGCCGAGAGCGTTGGTCATGACATCGTTGGCGAGAACGTCGAGTTTCCCCTGCTTCTAGCGGCCCTGGACGTTAGTCTCGCTGGCGAGGCCGATGTTGCAGACGACGCGTGCATATCAGAAGGCGATCGCTGCACGATTATGGTCCAGGAAGATGCGTAGATTGATGAGACATGCTGTGCAGTGTGCAGACGTTGGTGGCAATGGATTTGGAGGTGAGCTGGATGGCGGCAAGCAGAAGGTTGAGGTCCCGATTCGCTTTTGCGCCAAGGTGGAGCTGCTCGGAGAGGACATGCCTGCGTACGCGTTTCTGTCGGCCAGGACGTGGAATGGCGAGTAAACATGAGCACGCACCGGGCGAGAGTGTAATGGCATCTGTGTATGAAGGCTGGTAGAGTTGTCAAAACGGACGCACATGTCATTAACAATCGATACTGTTGACCGGCAATGAAAGCAAATATCAGGAGGGCGGCTCTGAGTGCGGCGGCGGCGCCTCAGTGCGCACACTGGCCAGAGGTTCAAGTTGGCCAGAGGACAAGGGTGAGACAACCGGCGCTTTCCCGATTACAAACTCAGTGCACAGCATCCCCAGATCTTGCATCGGGCAGCCAATTCGTTGCAAATAGCGTGCTACAAGACCCACTACCTAAAGGTAGCAGGAAAATCCTGACCCCCGTATTCTGGCGATCTACTACCCGCCAGGGCTGCACCGTTAGAAGTCCTAGACTCTAGACTTGCTAGCGTAACAACTCTACATCCTAATACCCAAGCAGCACTCGCAACGCGCCATGATTCCGATACTCCCCAACTTATTTCCCCGTATTCACGCGGACGCCGAGCCCACACCCCCCTCCGCCAGCATCGGCGCCTCGCGCGTCGTGGAGACCGTAAAGAGCGTTGCGCGCGTGCAGGAGCCCGAGATCAAGCGGTGGAGGCGGACGTTCGACGCGAACGCAAAGACGGTCGTCGATGGCGAGCGGTGCGCCCCAAAATTTCGTCCCGCTTTATTCCCGGACCGCTGACAACTTCGTTCTCGCTGGCTCTTTCCGGAGCATGTTCCTGCGGGCGTGGGCCAGGTACCTCGAGCGCGACCAGTTCGTCAACGCGATCGCGCCGTCGGGCGACCTCACGCGTATCGGGCGCGCGCAGTTCGCGATCCTGTTCCGCATCGCGAACGGCGCGAAGCGCGAGCGCGTGTCCTAAAACAAGTTCACCGTCTTCCAGACGCTGCTGAAGTGCCCGGACGCCGTCTGCTGCACGGCGTTCCAGTACTTTGATGTGTGAGTGCGCGCGCGGCGCTCCGTCCTCTGCGTGGGCAAGAAACACTGACAGTGATGCGCGGCTGGCGGGTGCAGGGACGGCTCGGAAATGATCACGTTTGACGAGTTCAAGAATGTGTTCACCGCGAATGTGGGGCCGCATGCAATTCCGTTTGATTTCGATTGGTGCATAATTGGTACGCCAGTGCGCGGCGCCATGGACTGATGTGGTGGTGACGTGCAGTGATTGCCAGGTCAAGCTCTACTTGGGCAAGAAGGACGGGACGCACGTCCTTGGATGTGCGTATTATTGGTGTCGCGTTCTCGCTCCGTGACGCTGACGCTCCTGCAGACAATGAGTTCACGCAGCTCATGAAGGGCTTGCAGGGCGAGCGGCTGCGTCAAGCGTTCAAGTACCTCGATGACAATCAGGATGGGTTCATCCGGCCCGATCAATTCAAGCGCATTATCCTGGTACGGAAGTCCTCTTGCAATGTAGGAGTGTCGCTGACGTACTATGCAGGAGATTGCGGGGCACAAGCTGTCGGACGCTCCGCCGACCCTCACGACCCTGACACCGGGTAGGCGGATCCCGTAGTCGGAGGTCATCGCATTCCATAATGTCGTTCGAGGTGGGCAAACTAGCAGCTCGTATAGAGACTGACCATTCATCTGGAAACCAGAGATGGTCATGGTCGAGCGGTGAGCGCGTTTACTTTACCACTCCTTTTTAGCATTACTCACCAGCATACAGCGTCATTCGGGAATCGACCGCCAAGTCAAAGGACGGACGCATCAACCAGACTGACTTCCTGAATCACGCATCGTTCTCCTGAGCGCGGTACTCGCTGTTCACTCCGATGGAGGCGTCGATCATCTTGCATTTTGCTAGGCGCGGAGTTGGTGGGCAGCGGCTCGCGCTGATCGACTTTGCGCGCAGATGCTTGACCCGTGTTGGCGTGCGCCGGGCGAGACGGAGGAGACACCAATGGCGGCCGCGGTGGACACCACGATGGCGTCAGTGCTGTCGAACGCCGCACACTCTGCGTATAATGTTGTCCAAGGTGGTATGTCGACGAACTTCTCGAGCGCGTGGAATTGTTGATGGCGTGTAGGTTTCGCGTGCGCGTTTGGAACGACGATAGTATACCCCATAGATCTTGGTGAGTGCCGCAGGCTTTATGACACTTGGTTTCGGGCTGCAGTATGATTAGAAGTTAAGGTGAGGCGAAATTCGGTATCAAGATATGATAAACTACTCGTGACCGATGGGCTTGGCTGGCGGCAGACTCGGTAGGCATTTCGGTAATGTCTTTGGCCGAAGACTGACAGACTTTCCGTAGGATGCAAAACCAACTTAGCACGGTCGTGGGCCAGCTGCTCAACAAGAACAGCATCATGGCTGCGTTCGAAAGGTATTTGTGCTTCTATCGGACCCGGATCAGGAAATCCAGGGTGCCGCTGCCCTCAAGTCTGGGACTCAAACTTCGCCCGATAGTGCTGGACGCTGCGGCACCAAAAGCACATCCAGGCGGTTCTGAAAGATGGAACAGGGGCCCTCATAAGACGGTTGCAGCGGCCTGTACTGACAGAGCGCTAGATGTGCAGTTTAGCGGCGACACCGCCAATCTCAGGGAGGGGAAGGTGTTGATGATTGGATGTTGACGCGACGCGCATCACCGACTCTGCGGCGCGAGGAGCGGCATGCGCTTGTGTCGTCGTATTGGTGAGGGCGTGTATGAGGGCAAGTACTGTCACGATGGCCGGAACGATGGCGCGAGGCGATAACGAGGACACATTAGGGAGATTGGCAATGTCGAGCGTGTGCATTTGGATGTCTTATAGCACACAGCACGTATTTGTGTGTCTGTTTTCACAAGGGAGTCATAGATTGACGTGTGCGTACGTTGGTCGGGAACAAGAGTGCTTCCTCGACGACAGCGATCGCGCCCGTGCGGTACCGCGCGCCGTTGAAGGTCAGAGCGCACCAATTTGGCCTCATGCTCAAGAGGCCGCGATACCAGTTTGGACGACGAAGTCTCACGACACGGCGAGGTCTTTACAAATATCGCAGTCTCTCCGCTCGTTGCTTGCGACCCTTCCACTCATCGAGTCCTACGTATAAATCCTCCCGCAGTACATCTCGATCGAGGGTCTACTACTGGAAGATATTCCGACCGCTGATATCATCTGACTCAGCAGCCACCTGCTCGCAGGATATATCGGCTTCTATCTGATATGCCGAAGCAACCAGCACCAAGCACAAGTGGCACCGTCACGGTGCCAGTGGCAGGCGGCTCGGTTTTCCAGCGGTTGGATCAAACGCGTGGTCCAAAAGCAACCCCCACAGAGATAAACGCCTCTTCCCAGTCACAGTCAGGATCGGCCATCGCGAGATACAATACGGTCAGACAAGCCAAGATGGGCTCTGAACCGCCACGAGCGAAGGTTTCCAGAATCGAACAGGCTCACATGTACCTCGATGGCGAGCTCAACGAGCCATCCTCCACTCCGGCTACGTATGGCCTACTCGATCGCATCTTCACTGACGAAGCCATTGGCTTTGCGATCACTAACGAACTCGTGGAAGATCTCCGGGGACGCGGTGTGTCTCATTTTAATCTCCTTCCTTCCTAGTCTCATCATGCGAGACGGTTCAACAGGGGCTTTCGCAGACCCAAATCAGCCATTTCCCCCTTCGATCATGGAGCAACATCCAGGGCCACGCGAAAGCTTCGCGGATTGTCACGTCTACCGTCGAAACGAACGTGCCCTCGCAAGATGGATCAACAGATTCGCGGATATACTGGGCAAAATCAACCGCCGTCCAACACGAAGAGGCTGGGCGGCCAACCAAGCTGGACGCCCCATTGCGGGAGGGAGCGTGGGTGGAAAGCCTGACGTGTTGAGCTACCTCAAAAGCGACCTTCCCGGTCGACTCAGTTCCAAGACACGCTTTGAGTGGCACCATGTCCAGGCGTTCATCGAGTTGACAAGTGGCAAGGACAAAGGGCCCATCACATACACCGCAGCGACAAAGACCTGGCTCTTGACTGAAGCGCAGCAGCTCCGCACTTTTGTCCCTGTTGCGTCTTTCATTCGGGACAAACTTCGGTTCACTTTGTTCGACAAAGCAGGCCGGCAGACCGAGGAGTTTTCCCTCGCCAACCACCGTCGTCTCACTCGCCTGATTGCCGGTCTCGCTTTCTGCAGCGACGCGGATATCGGATACGACGAGACTGCACAGTGGTTCCAAGGAGTCCCGGTCAAAATTCGTGTGAATGACACGGATACGTGGTTCACCATCGTCGCCACTCTCTTCTTCTCTCCCTCCATTCGCGGCCGTTCTACGATCATCTATTTAGTCCGGGATCCGGATGGATACTACGCTATCGTCAAGGATACGTGGGTGGACGAGTCACGTGTCAATGACGAGGCCAGCTTGCTGGCCAAAGCCACTGAAGCCGGAGTCCCGCATGTTCCCTACCTGCACAGTGCCTGGGAGGTCCCTGCGCGCGGCGTGCCAGACCACACGGACAATCGTCGTGAAAGGGATATTTTAAAGGTCCAGGACCAACATTCCCGTCGCAACAACGGGCGGGCCGTACGAGAGCGTCGTTACCATCGGCGAATTCTAATGGGGCCTGTCTGTGTCCCAATCTATCTATTTAAGTCGCTCCCAGAGCTGGTGTCGGCCTGTATCGATATCGTGACAGGTAAGCCTGCTGGTTCACTAGCGTCCATGCTGTGCTGACACAACCCCAGGCCACAAAGCCCTCTGGAATATGGGCATACTTCACCGAGACATCAGTCTCAACAACATGGCTCTGGATGACCTGTCGGCGCTTTTGGACCACATCACGAGCGATGAGGAAGAATCACCCTCTACGTCTAGAAGAATACTGAGCTCAATGGCTTCTACGGTGAAGGAGATTATTAGTCGCCGCACGCGCCGCAAGCCTGCTCCGCGTTCTGCACCCGTCACCGCGATCACATCTCGTCCATCTCGCCACCCACGCGATTCCCATCCGCCAAATCCTCGTCTCCTACCTCATCCATCTATACCACAGAATGGCGGGGTGGTCTTACGATATCGTGGTGGTGTACTGCTCGATCTTGACTATGCAATTCTTTTCAAGACCTTGGAGCGCTTCATATCGCATCACGGTTGGACGGTTTGTCACTCTCGTTTGCATGTCATCTTAAGTCGCTAAAACAAACAACAGGGTACATTCCCCTTCATTTCCATGGAGTTGTTAAATCCCCCGACCGGGGACCAACTTTTGAGAGAGGAGCCGCTCGTTCACTCGTTCAAACACGATCTCGAGTCGCTGCTGTCTGTCCTGCTCTATATGGGCAGCACTCTCGAAGGTCCCGGACGACCACGCATCGACAAGGTTCCTCTCCTCGTACATAAATGGAGTGGGTTCCAGACCGACGCGGCTGATAAGGGCGGTTTGAAAGCCTCTCATCTCCGCGATAGCTGCCGGGCCGTCACGGAGCAATTCACTGATTACTTCAAGCCCCTCGCTAAATTGTGCTCCGAGCTTTACGATGCCATCTTCCCCAAGGATTCCGCCGCGCGCGAACAACAGCGCGCTAGCTTGAGCAATGTAACACACGACGCGTTCATCGCGATCATGCGGAAGCATCTCGCGAAGCTCGAGAAATCCGAACAGAAGCGTAAGGTTGACACTGTTTCAGGGCTTCAGGCTCACACATCGTTTACTTCTTACCTGTTGTCGAGTGCTCATGCAGACGCGCAGACCCCGGTATCGGTCCCTCATGAGGTTTGGCAGTCCGAGGAGTCATCATTTGCCTAGGTTGTATTGTTACGAAGGATCACTGGACATTATTGTTTCGTGTATGAGAGAGGTCATCGTATATACATTGCATTATTTCATTCCTCGATCATCCACCTGGACGGTGCCTCAACCACATCGAGATCGTCGAGGTGCACGCTGGGAGAACTTGTTCACTGATAAGTAGCTGCGAAACCGAATACTATTGAAATTGCCACTGCTCGCTGCGCTCGCTGGTCCAGCCGTCAATCACTGCGAACTTGATGATACTCAGGCTTGATTAGCATGATGGTGTCCGACGAGGTGCATCGCAATATAAGACTGCAAACTGACCGTTTTCTGCCAATGATCATTTGAGGCACCTCCGTCCAGCACGGTCACGTCCCGTCCCGTCCCAGCGCAGTACTGCCAGAGCCTGAACGGCCCAAGGGCCGGGTCGCCGGAATGGCCTACAGTAGGGCCATCCGTGTCGGATTCAAGTTGAATGAAAATGAGGCGTATGGGAAAGACTGAGTCGCAGACAGCATTTCAGACGCTACTGCAAGGAATGCAATCCAACAAGTTCGCACTGCAGATCAGCGCAGGCCATTTCAAATATTTGCGCAGGGCGCGGGCGCGGTGCGCCTTCGAGTCCCGGGCCATGTTTCGCCGGATTGAAACTTGTCGTACCACGCGTTCAACTTTCCGCGAGTTGGCAACCGTTGGCACGCGTCACTGCTCACTCACAGCTTCAGTACCCCGCGACCATCATGCCTTTCGACCAATACTTAGACTACTACGACTCGCGCGATCACCACCACGTCGCTGCGGCGTTTGCACTGTCCTCCTCCTCCTCATCGTCACCTGTCGCCCTCCAAAATCATTTCGACTGGCAAATTGAAACAGCTTTTGAGACTGCGGATCTGTCCACCGTCGATGAATCCGAATCGGCTCTGCCGATCCACAATCTATTCTGCCAAGACCCGCCTTACATGCATGTTGATGAGATGTCCGTCGTCGCACCAGCCTATGGCGGCGCCGACTCGGTATTCCGTCTGACGTCCGACTATCATGGTCACCAGACGCCGGCAGACGAAGCGTACGTAGAGAAACCTTCACGTTTGAGAAACTTTTGGCCGACAATCGTTCTCGCGATAGCTATTCCGCACCATACTCCACCGCCTACCTACCTGCTACGGAATACCCGTCGAGTGCTGTGGTCAAAAGTTTCAACAGCCTTCCGCAGAACTACCGCCAGTATCCCCACCTCATTCGCAATGATAACGCACCCGCCCAGTCGGAGAATGATGTCCTCCCCCTGGCATCTCATCTCCTGCGAACGGCGCCTTCCACGTCCGGACCGCATCCAGTACCCATTCTTTTGCCATCGGACTTCGACCCAAGCTACCTTCTCGCCAAAATCGCGACACGGCTGAACCCGACTATCCCATTGGGCTCTGTAGACATGTCCTGTTCGTTTGTCGTCGTCGACGTGCGGCAGTACGACAGCCCCATCGTTTACGCGTCCCCACAGTTCTGCCTACTCACTGGCTACACTTGCGATGAAGTCATTGGCCATAATTGTCGCTTTTTACAGTCGCAAGACGGGGCCGATCCATCATACCGGTCTGATTCCGACGGGATCATCCATCTACGCCGGCATCTGGAACAGAATCTAGAATGTCAAGCATGTGTTCCAAACTACAAGAAAGGCGGCGAGTCGTTCATCAATCTCATCACTATCATACCTGTCCCCGCATTCGACGAGATGAGTGGCATCAATACTAGAAAGCAGACCTGTCACGGTCACAAAGAGACAAAGCGACAAGCTGATTGGCTGCCGCACTGTCACAGCGCTAAGCAGACAACGAAGCAAGCTGATTGGCTAAGTGGTTGTGCCTCGGCCTCGGCTCCGATCCCGGGACGGCTCTGCGCGCCGCGCGGCATGAATCCGTCCTCCATCCTCCGTCCTCCATATTTTGTTCTCAGCTCTCGCTATCCATGTAAAGAGCGCTTCATGGCCAAGAGGCTCGCCGTGACGACGTATCCTGTACTTGAGGACTAGCCGCAAGCACGGGAGCTACAATACAGCCGTTGGCAAGCCGTCGAACTCTCTAGAAATTTCGTCTAGGTGCTGACTCTGCGCATTGCAGCTCCGGCAGAGGAACCTGTAGAACAGTCTCGAAATACAACGTAGCAGGTTCTGTGGATGAGAATTGGTATATAAAGAGTGCGCAAAGCAGGTGCTGCTCATGGGACACAGGTAAGTGCTACTTGCTGACCCTCACGGCCGCACCGCGAGATATGAGATATCTTTGCTTCACTGGGTACATCCTGTGAAAGTAATTTTCTCACGAGGTAAGCGATCTTTTTCGCCCATATGTGGTCCCCGTTTCTAGCACGGGTGGGAAGAGGGTCCTGGGAGGACAAAGACGTCACTACATACTTAGGTTGAACTCGGAGTCATTGGGAAACTTTGTACGTGATTCTTTTTTGGGGCAGATGGTGCCACTGACAGCCCGGCAACGCTGTGCGAAGCGTGACGCTCATGAGCGTCGGGACGACCCGTACAAGCCGTCGCCGATTCAGCATCTTCCAGAGATGCTGACAATGGACATGGGCTGCAACTGCCCTATGGGATGTTTACCCCAACCCACATGTCTACACACGGTATAGGTACAGCAATCTAATTACGAGGGAATGTCTATATAGAATACCAATCATACATGGTCACTAGCATGGGAAGCATCCAGATGAGAGGACCAGTAGATACAGCAGCTCTCCACGGGCATATCATAATTTGCACGGGCATTGAACACGGGCATCGATATTGGGACATTCATGATTCAATCAGAGCTTATTTCGGCAGAATTTTACCTAGCACGGGTAGCAGATAGTTCAAACTGAAGAAAGGTGGAAGTCCGGGTAAGAGGGCCCCAGCGCACTGGGCGAACACCCGGTGTGGGCGGGGCCCTTCCAGATACAAGTGTAGGCAGCCTACATATAGTTGTGCTACTTACACGGACTCTGTCATCGGCGTAGTATGTAGAAGATCGTGCGGAGCACGGGTAACAGCTAGTCGATTACCACGTCGGCTTTCAGGTTGACTTGACGGCACATCCCAACGCCATCATGCATTCTCTGCCGGGAGGAAACTCCGTGGTCAACTACAGTACCACCATCAAGATACCAGAGGCGAAAGTAGGCTACCTCGTGACGCGAAAGTGGCGGCGAAATTATTCTATGAAGACCCGGATATCCAATGATTTGCATAAACTGCTCGAATCTCCTGCATTCGTATCCGCCTCCACGCTCGACATAAGCGACAATTGCCAAAACGAGGAGAACAATCATCCTCTCAGTCTACTCCTCCTCCACGCGCTACCGGACTTTATCCTTGTCCTCTCTCTCTCCGGCGAATTCACGTATGTCGCACCTGCAGTCAAGCGAGTTCTTGGATATAGCCCGGGAGAATTTGAACACAGATATATCTCCCAATACTGCCACCCAGCTGACGTTGTGCCACTCATGCGGGAGCTGAAGGAATCGCAGCGCCCTCCTGGCCCACGAGACCTTACGTCGGGGAATTCTGATGCCCCGAAGTCGATAAACCTCTTGTTTCGCATACGGGCAAAAAAAAACACTCGTTACTCCTGGATCGAGTGCAGGGGACGCACGCTCGTGGCCACGAGCAAATCTCGCAAGGCCCTCATTCTGAGTGCCAGGCTGCGCACAATGCCATCACTAGATTGGAGTCTCGTACCGCTACCGAAGGCAGGCACCAGCAAGGCTGAGATCTGGGGAATGCTCAGCGCTGGGGGAACCGTCCTCTTTATGACCACAAACACCATTGATGTGCTCGGTTGGAGTGTTGGAGAGATCATAGGGATGCGTCTAGGTGACTTACTCGTAACGACGTCCGGCTCGCAGCATGCCTTGGAAAATGTCCTGCGCCGGACAGCGGAGTTGAAGACGGATGCGCCAGAGAGCGTCGACTGCACAATGTGCACGAAGACGGGCAAGCACGTCAATGTCACGGCCGCCGTGTTTCCCCTTCCCCGCGAAGGACAGTCACGCACCATGCTCGGAGAGATCCCCCCCATCATCTGGCAGTTGCGGCTCGCAGGTGCTGGTCCGGTCATCCCGCGAGGTCCGCACGCAAATGTGAACGGGAATATGTTCAAGGAGCTCGAGAGCGACCATAGTGACAGCTGGCAGTACGAGGTGAAGCGGCTCACGAAGGAGAATCTGAGGCTTACGGACGAGATCAAGGAGATAGAACACACGATCAAACTACAGAAGATCCAGATTGCGGCCGTAACACGCTCGCAGCAGCAGCCGACGCCGGCGAACCTCGAACCTGCGATTGCGCCCGCACGCCCGTTTGTCGCGCATGCGAGGCCTGAAAGGGTGATCGAGGTGTCTCAGTAGCACTCCGCGTCGACGATTATGTACTTAAAAGGATTGCGATGTGCGTACTAGTTTGAGTATATAGCTTGCTTCATTTACTTCAAGATTCTGCACGCATGTGCATAGTAGAGCCTGGCACAGCCTGCTAAGCAACTTGCGACCGAATAGTAGGTTGAATGTATTCATCAGATGGCGATGAAGCTGTACAAGCTAGAGTGTCAGTATACCATGACAGTGCGGCGTTCATATGCCATTCACTACCCAGTGTCCATTGAAGTAGTACTTACCATTGAAGGAGTCCGATGAGAGCGCCGTGTCGGACGTCCGCCGGACGGAGTACAATAGGTACATGCTTGCATCGTCACTTAGAACATTGTAAAGACTCGGTCACCAGTCTACGGACGGAGAGGGACAAG
>MU277283.1:27118-55063 GCA_022160305.1 Artomyces pyxidatus | reverse complement strand
TCTCCAACAAGATCTATCATTCGCTCATCGAGAATGGAGGAATTAAAGGCTTCCCAGATCTTGAATAGAGCAGGAAGATACAGATGTGTATGTGTCGGGGGAAGGAAGGATGACATGACCGGAACCATGGTAAGGAATGTCTAAGACGGACACTGTCTGAGCTCGGAGAGGAACAGCGCGTGAGCGCAACGCAAACGCACTTGTTGTGTGACCAAAGGTACGAACACCGACAACATCTCAGGGATCTCTTCGGCGGGGAAATAGCGTTTCGACTGCTCTGCGACGTAGAGCAAGATATTGACAGCATTGCGCCTATTCAGTACGCCAATCAGTGCTGACATCTTCTGGAGTAAGTCGGGAGTCGAAATATCCTCACGTAGCATCATGAAACCGTGTCTTGACCCAGATTTCCTTCTGTAACACTCTCCACATCGGCTTCCATGGAAGCTGGAGGTCAGAAGTTTCAAGCTTTCGGCGCGCATCCGACTTGTTGGCGAGCAGTCTGGTAAACATGTCCGCCCAGCTGCGGAGCACCCGAGGCTCTATACCAGGAAGAAGACAAAGTTCATAGTACAATCGGACAAGCTTGGCACGGATGGGTTTCGGCATCGGATAACGCATGAGCAACCAGCTGGCGCGATAAGTGTCAATCCTATACCAGTGCACGGGAGTGGCCATCCCACACGCACCACTGTAATACTCCGTCCCACGTCGCCATCACAAGCCAGTTTTTAGCCTCGGCGCATATGACGATGCGTCCGACGATATACTCAAGCTTGTTGTGGATCTCTTCTTCAGACTCACATTGATATGGGACAGATGCGATGTAGCATCAGGGAATTCACCCCCTAGCAATTACGAATAATTTCGAAAAATTTTCTGAAATTGCAGCCAATTAGAGAAATCCCCGATTTGCTTACCCCCCCTCTTCATTATTCACAAATTCTCATAATTACAGCTAACACTGTTATAACTTCCTGTGAGCCCTCGGAAGCGTCTGCAATTGCAATCAAATTGTGACTAAATGGACGACATGGTTCAGTAATTCCAATGTAAATAACCACTGTAATCATGCACGAGAACTCGGAGCTACGAAGACCGGGCAGCCGCGCGCGGCACGGCCACACAGAAGAACAACGGGGATGGATGTAGTCGAGTGTGGAAGAGGTATGGATAAGCCTGTGTCTATGAGATACACTGATTAGTAAACCCCTACCGGCTGCAGCAGCGGGTACTAAAGGCTGTGGAGCGTACTAGTACTCACAGAGATCAAATACAACGGCACTGTTGAAGCCGTCGCCCACGTAGTTGCTGGGCAATGTTGAATGCCAGGACCTTCGACCAGCGAAGACGAGAGGACCACCAGTGAGGCTTCGGGACAGGGGTAGGATCAAAAAGTACGAGAGAGGGTATGTGGGCTTGAAGACGACAACTGGCGGCAATGTGTTAGCATTCTAGCATCAGATGAATGCTACAAGAGCGACAAACATGCTGCCCGCCAGCGCGGCCAGAGGGCTTCTGGCGGTCGCTGATTAAGCCTGCTTGCGTCGCTTGATTGTCGAACCGACGAGGGCGGGATCGAGATGAGGGTTTACATGGCCCCGGTCAGGGTATTGATCGGGGCCATTGAGCGACCCGCTCCTCCCGCTACAGAGGTAGTAAGTACAGTCGATTCTCATGAGTTCAATCATCAGGCCGTTTGACTCACCTCACCTCCTCGTAGATGGCCGCCGTGATGATGTGATAACCGGCGGGATTCATGGCCCTCAGTGTCGCCATGTGGTTGTTGTACGTCTCGTGCATGACCTTTGCAGAGAAAGGCATCTTGGTCCACGATCCAGTTTGCCATTCGGAAAGACCGTGTCTCAGCTATCCACAGAATTATCAAGAGTAATATATTAGTTACTGCAGGCGGCATAAGCATAGAGCACGTACTGTTGACCCCATAAACACCAGCATGGGGGCCGGCACTTCGCGCTCCTCCGACTCGGGTCCAGATTTGATGCTTGACGTGTACGCGGTATCGGGGAACTTAACTTCGTAGCCCGGCGCGAAGAATGCGACGCGTAGGCCTTCGATAACCCCAGGGCTGCAGAATGCCTGATGTTTATCAAAGGAATACTTCACTTTCTGTCTCATAATCATGCAGAGTTAGTGATATGTGCCGTAACTGTATGGTTCAGAGCTGAGCTTGCCTTGAAACGGCCTGGGAATATGTACCGATCGCCATCAAGCAGTTCCGTCACCGCCAGAGTGATCTCCTCGCGGGAGTCAAAGCGATCGAGGCTGTAGGAGCGGGCAATGGTGTTTCGAACAAGTTGCATGATGTTGCTGCGAACGTTACTCACACGGAGGCGCGGCTGATAAAATCCCATCAGTATCGATGCGTGGAAAAGGTGCATCTTCACCTTCACGGAAAGCACGCGCGCATATTCTATCTCGTCTCGGAGACGCTTGAGGATGAATTCGGAATTGAGAACCTCCGCCGCGTCGATCAAGGACTGGGTGGTGAGTTGGTCGATGTCGGTGCCTTCGGGATAGGCATTTCGCCAGAACAGCAGGTACGGCATCTCGCTATTGATTGCAACTTTAAGGACCCTGCGAAGAGATAGGGGCTGTAGTTTCAGTATGATAGATCCATCGTTGGGGTTGACATCCGGCTCGGTCCACGGAGGAGGCCAGGGCTCTCCAGGCTTCCAGGTGAATGAGGTAATGCCCGGTTTGACATTGGGCTTGATGTCAGGCTTGACGTCGGGCTTGATGTCTGGAGGCTCAATGGCAGGCTTGTCGTTTGAAGAAGCATGCATAGAACGATGATGCTCGAATAAGGAATAGTGTACATTTGAGTCAAGTGTTTGAATACTCACCAGCTCGTCTTGGTCTGAGATTCCCTGACCTTCCTTCACCGACTCGGAGGCATAGCTAGTCGCCGTTGCGGTGGAGCTGTCGACTCTCTGTGTCCCTGTCACCTTGGTACCCTGTCACGCGCGATATCGGCTTCAGATGTTGCTCCAGATATACATAGATCAGAGCATACCTGATGCCGATTGACAGAGACGCCGTGCTGCAGGTCATACAAGTTGGGCGGCTGTCTTGACAAGAGTGCGGCCGATGGCGGGACTGTGGTGGTATGTAATATTATACTAACCTCTACAATACCAGTAAATGCAAAGTAGGCATAGTAGCTGATATGGAGGTACTATCGGTTTTTACTACATTGAGTACTGTAGGCTGCCAATACCACAGTACTAGGTATTGCTAGTAGTTACTAAAATTCCGGTCACTAGTGGTCCGGGGGTGAGATTTTGGTAGTATTTACATCCTGGTACTAGATGGACCTCTAGTAATTACAAGGACCTACATGAGTATCCCCGGGTTTCACATAGTTATCACTACTGCAGCTAGATAAGTGTATAGTATTTACTTACATGTCTGATGTCTGGGTACTGTGGTCCAATATTCAGTTATTACTACCATCCCCACCCACCCGGTAATAGAGTGTTGTATTTACTATGGAACTAGGTGCAGGTGCACTTGGTCATGATTACATAATGGTGTTTCTCGTGGGTGACATTGTGAGTGCAGTAAAAACTACACCATTACTGCTTCCTAGTAAATACTGCTTGACTTTAAACTCGAGAGAGTACTGGAATAGTAAATACTACATGACTTATGATCCCCAGGAGTTCCTGCATAGTAAGTACTACATGACTTGTGCTGCTCGAGAATTCAGTCATCCATAGTAATCACTACCAGCCTTGTTCTGCTCGAGACTTCAGAGTCAACCATAGTAATCACTGCAGGACTTGTTGTACATATAGATCCTATTACACAAGACTACTTTACATGATGTCATCCAAATCTCCATTATATATACTCACAGTCCCTTCCCTATCTGTGTCAGTTGTCTCACCAGGTCCACTAGCCTCAGCATCATCACTATCAGTCTCCAAACCACTGCTCTGCTGCTCATCATCCTCAGGTACAGGCTGTGCCGTATCACCAGCAACCTGCACATCCCGATCACCAGTGGCCTCCAATGTTGGCCAATCAATCGAGAGATTGAGGCCATTGAGCACTGGAGTCCACATCTGGATGAAGTAGTCAGCAAGCTGCTCCAGCTGGGCAGCCTGGCGCAAGGCAAATGCGGTAAGTCCAGAGTTGATGTCAGAAGATGTATCTGCTCGCTGATTCACTCTGGACCTCCACCATTTTGCACGGTCATAGAAGAACCGCACTGCCCGTGGCATCTCTTCTGTGAGATGCTCGACCTCTTCATCCCAGCGATCAAAGCGCGCCTTGGTGGTACAGAAGTCCACCCGCACACCTGTCCCAAAGTAAGAGTCATTTCTGTCTAATATGAGAGAGGACTCACTGTCATTGACCTCTTCTTCAGTTGTCTCTTCATCTGCATTCGGAAGATCACGAGCTTCTGGCTTCAACACACGCCAGATCCAACTCAGCTCACGGTGGCCCTCACCGAGCTTCTTCTCATCTTGGCGCGCACTGCGGATGTCCTCCTCATTTAGTACACGGAGATGTACCTGCCATTCGCCATCTGGCGAGAGCGATGCAAGTGCCACACGCGCTGCGCGATAGCGACGTACATGTCGCCGCAGCTTCTCCGAGATGCCGCTGATGACACTGCGTGCACGAGTCACAGCTTCCTGACCCGGGCCGTCGACATGAACGTGCTTGTAGTGTATCATACCGAGGCGCATGCGGATCGTGCGTCGCACCTGCCATGGTATAAGTAGTAATCAACAGAAACAGTGAGAGTCACAAACCTGATGTAGCGAGTCCTCAGCTTGCGCTCGACGAAGTCGAAATTCTTTGTCAACTAGTCCTGACACACAGCCAGATGCACGAAGCTGCTCTGGGAGTTGAGAGGGAAGGTAGAGCTTCGTGGTCTCAGGCTTGTCAGTGTCCACTGAACTCGACTCGTCGGAAGTAGACTCAGCAACGAGCTGACTGAGGCACGGCATGTAGAGTTGCTGAATCTGACGCCATCCTGTAATCCGGCGGCCGAGAATGTTTTGCTTTTCTCGAAAAGACGCTTTCTCCGCCGTGGTACCCCGGGTTGATGGCTGCTTCTCGAGCAGCAAGCGTCTATAAACATAATCAGTCAGTACTTCGTTGTAGATACTAGAGTAAACTTACTGCTGGTCTTCCAGTTCCAAGCCGACAGTCAGGAAGACACTTGCTGTTGTCTCATGAAGAGACATCCGGCCCTGACGTGCTTCTGCAGCTTCTTCTTCAGCAAGCTCGAGGCGGACATCATTCTGAGATGTAGCTGCCATCAACTGTTAGCCATTGAGAATGACGGAGCACAACAAATAGGCCAACTCACTCGTGACCGGTTCTTCATACGGGTTTGGCGCCTTCTTGTTCTTCTCGTAGGCATCCATCATCGCGATCCACTCGTCCCGAGTTTCGGCGGGAATCGTCAGCGTGAGGTCATCCAGTGAGAGCTTCTGCTTGTATTGCGCCTCACACGCAGCCTTCAGCGACTTCTTGACTTGTGCCCCTGTTTCTGAGATTAGACGAGAAGTTGAATGAAAAAATGAAAGACTCACCGATTCCGATCACTTTACGCCAGTTGATAGCGCTCAGCACATCATCCAAGATCTCGTGGCGTGCTGCACCGGCCATTTCTCGTGTGCTCAACGCGGCGCCGTTCAGATCAGACCACCCGGTCTCGATTCCCTCGCCGTGAGTGCGCCCAACACCATACATCAGGTTGTAGGAGTATGGAGACTGACATTTTGCGCCGTGTGCGAGAAGGTGAAACTTGGGGATGGCCCACTTCATCCTCAATGCATCGAGGTCGAGCTGCAGGCGGCCAGGGAAATTCTCCATGCGCTTAGAGAAGTTCTTGGAGAACGAGCAGGCGATGTCATAAGAGATGAAGAAAGACTTGAGCTCCTGGCAGTTCATTGTGATTGAGGAAAGCAGCACATAAGTCATGCTGCTATACCTGTTGACGGGAGATATTAGTATTGCTCTCCTCCGATGATCGAAGACGTGACGCACCGCTCGCCGAACTGGAGATCGCCGATACAATGTCTCAGGTAGAAATAGTGCCGCGAGCATACGACGGCGCCGACACCGTTCACGATGAAGCGCTTCTGACCGGGGATGTTTGCATCCTTGATGGCGTTGTGATCGGAATCACAGTATTTCACCTACAATTGTGAGCACAGTGACAATATGCCGCAGATCGTTCACATACCTCTGGTTCATCGACGTAGTCCTCCAGAAAGGCCGCATATTCGGCTGAGTTCACAAAGTATGCCCAGCCGGGGGACAACTCGACATCCGAAAGGCCGCGGTTCTTCAGTTTTAGCTTGAAATTCGCGTCCACAGCTACAAACATGCCGTGTTTCCACCTTCGACGTCGGTCAGACCGTTGACCAGGACAAAGGATTGCATGCACATACATTTTGTCCTCTGGAGTGTCTTCCCAGCCCTCGGGCATGTTCCGGCCGGGATGCGGGCAGAGTGGGCACTCTACGACGAGCTCCCCCTGCTGCGTCCCTTCAATACCAGACGGATCGTGGGCACGGCCTGCTCGCTTTGCTGCACGAAGGTGGCGGAAGCAGCGGACCGACCGTATGAACTCTTTGTATCGGTACTATTGACGAGATGAGCCGTACCGAAAGCATCACACTTATATACTACGTACCTTCGTATTCCGCGTACCCATCCCATCCGTAATTCTCACCAGACCGCACCAAAAATCATACGCGTTCAGCTTGCCTTGCAGCGTGAGCGCGTGGAATGTCTTGAGTGTCCTCAGCGTCGTCGCGGTTTGTGGGCGATCAACAGTGGCGGGCCATAGTGAACCTCGGAGAAGCTGGACGATTTGTCTTGAGGAACCGATGGTGCCGCAGTCGCAGTAGTCGATGTCGACCTCGTGGATCCTGCTGATGTTGATTACAGTGAGTGGAGTGGGCTTGCGAAATGGCCGCGGACAGGATCGGCCGTCGTGGCCGAGTTGAATGACCAGGCCGGCCTCTCTGAGTGTGTGCTTCTCGTAGAACTCGCCGTTCCAGCGCTGAAAGGAACTTGCGTCAGCCGTCGTCTCGCGCAATGCATTAACACGCACCTGGATTCTGTGGTAGGGGCGCGTGCCGTGCTCGGACACTACACACGCCTGGCACAGCCGTAAACCTCCCGTGCAATCAGTGCACCGGTAACATCCCTCTTCTTCCTGACATGACTCGCAGGGCGGCACGTTCGCGAAGTCCCCTAGTCCATCCCAGCGGATCAGCTCGTCGAGAAACGTATCCCGAAACGGGATCCAGTCTCGCAATGCGCTACCGGTGCCCTGATATTTTCAGGTATGTCAGCTCCCGTCTTAGCATTCAGTGAGGAAACGCACCCGTTTGCGTCTCCTCCTCCTGTGCCTCAGCTGGGGGATCTCCACCGGTCCTTCATCTGCAGGGTGGAAGTCTTGCGCATCGCCTGCGTATATATCTGCGAGTGGATCTTCGTAGGGGGGAACCGGGTCGTCCGGTAGAAGTGGGGCTGCATCACGGTAGTGCACCGTCGTTTGGTGCACTCGCTTCTTCCTGCGGCCGCCCGGACGTACGGAGAGGTTGACATGGCGGGTGTGGACGGTGGTAGAGGTAGAGGCGGCGTCCTCTTCGTCACTCATGGCGACGGCGGTCGCGTTCGTGCGTTTGCGTTTGCCGGCCATTGGACAGTTGGACAGTTGTGGAGGGGAGGACGGGTATATCGCGAGTGAGAGCGAGAGGATAGTGAGAGCTGGAGGGCAGAGCGCGACTTTGCGCCGCGCTCAGACGACGCGCGGATGAGCACGTGACCACTGAACAGACTTTCGATCGGCCTATCTCACCAAATACAGGTAGTAGCACGCAATTTCTTGGCTTCTGAATTTTTTTCCAGCCTTCAATATCACTCTCGTGGATTCTCAGAGCTTAGAATTACACGCCCCAGAAGTTGTGAGTGAGTACTCTGATGTTTTCGTGGTGATTTGTCAGCATTTGAGCACGCGCGCAAGTCGCGCCAAGAGGCACCACACAGCTAATGATATTCGTAAGTTATAAGATAGCATATGTACCAGTATGTACCACTGCAGGCCAGGCGAGACTACGTGAGTCCTGTACCTCAGAATCCATAAATCTGCTTGAACGCCGGACGATGGACCCTAGCGCGCGGAGTGAGCAACATAAAAGGGAGAGAGGTAAATAAAACACACCCGCGGCCTTGATGAATGAGAGCTCTGTCTTGCATAGCACTCAGGTATGCATCGTTACCCTGAGGCACCAGTTCTATTTCTTGGTGAAGCGCCGCGATGAGGCGCCGATATGTATGCACAGCCGTGCGGGCGTCCGAGTCGAGAGGATAAGGCGATCTTCCGGGATCGGGTTCTGTCAGGATAGCAGTTGCAGTGCGCAGCAGCTCTTCTATTCGTTCCCGAAGAGCCGCGATGAAATGCGGCAGCCAGGCATCAGGGTACCGCTCGATGAACTCGAACCGGCGCTCCTCCCATGTCTCGTACTGCTCCTCTTCCCCAGCAGCCATGGCGAGCGTGCGTTCATGGTCCTGAACGTTTGTCCTCCAAGAGATGCTGGTGAAATATGGCCTGTGAGGGTACATGAGACGATTAGAGGAGAAGAGAATCAGCGACGCACATTTTGAGTCCCTTGACCTCGAGCTTCCTCAATTGCTCGTCTCGGGTGCGCTGCGCTTTGCTGACCTTGCGTCTCCCGACGCGCTTCACCTTGTTGTACTTTGCCTGGTAATCGAGCCGGCTAAGGCGGTGCCTGTGTAGGCGGACAAAACTGTACATGCGGCTATGGATGCAAGCACAGGCCTCGGTTGCGACTCACCGCTGGTATTGAGTCTTTGATCCAGTCATTCGACCACTACAAAGAGGTCCTCCGAGTTGATTGATAGTACAATGCAGTGTATAAGGAGAGTTATGGCGCGTCGCCGCAGAGATCGAGACGAAGAAAGGACAATGTTTGGTACACGGACAGTCGGACCAAATGCAAGTTACGTACAGCGTCTCTTACACAGCTCTCAAGTCGCGCGACTCTACCTGAGTACTGTACCACTGCGTTGGTATCTCTCACCTGTACAAGCCTCTCAAGCAACAACAATATATCACAAGGGGCATGCTTCATAATGCACATCCAGGTTTTATTCCAACTATCTGTGACGCCTGAGGGGCTGCTCGTCGAAATTGGTTTGTTTGAGGCCTTGCCACGGCCTCAAACCTTCAGCCATTTCTGATTTTAGAGTACTGGTTCACTCTGCTCACGACAAGGTTGTACGATAAGAAGCGATGCAAGCGGGGCTTTACACAGGAAGGGGGACTACATAGATGCAAGCCGCAACGTACCAGCTACTACCATAAGTCCACCACTACGCCGGGTGCGCCTCGAGCCACTCGACAGCCTCTTCCTGCGTCCGAAAGCCTCGGCCTGAATTGTTAGGATAACCGGTCGTCATCTCAACCATCTCTTCTCTGTGAACGAGTTAGACAAACATATTTTGGTGTACGGAAGCCGAGTGTCACGTACGCTGTCTGAAATATCCCCCTCTGCCGGCCGACGGCTACAGCGAAGACCGCCCAGCCGCCACGGGGACGAGACCCGCGAGGGACTAGGAAGATGTCAATGTTCTGATCCTGACACAGCAGAGCAGATCACATCTTACTATGCGGCGGAGGCGGCGGGACTTGCGGCGGCGGGACTGGCGACGGCGGGACTTGCAGCGGCGGGACTTGAGACGTCATAGCCTGCGAGGCGTCCGACGTGAAAGACTCCGTCGGCCCATCAAGCGCCGCAATTGCCGGTGACGGAGCCTGGAAAGGGGGAAGTGTGGTGGGCGGGCCCATCGGGTCGATCGAGGCGTGCTGCATCCGGGCGAGGAGGTCTCGAACCTCCTGAGCCGCTGTGATGGCTTCAAAAGCTTCCTCATATGTGTGATAGCGGACGCATTCCGCGCCCGGAATACCGTGGACGATGGGCCCGACGACAGACCTGTGACCGCACGTTTTAATTGTGAGCACCGATGAATGCTGAGCAAACTTACCAGCTCGTGTACACGCCGCGGAACATCGTGTTGGACAGGCCGTAGTATGTATCGACGCCCGGGATATGGTGGTCAGTCCAGGTCGGGAGCTGAATGTATTCCGGCTCGGATGGCTGAGTTTGAGTCATATCTTCCAAGCGAAAAATGTCAGCACCCTGACAACGTAGTACGAGATCATGCGTACCGCTGCTGTACTTGTATATGCTGCGCGGAGGTATCCTGAATCCTCGAATTCAACGACTCGGTGCGGCGGTCGTTGAAGTCAAGGGACTCGGGAGACGGGGGAAACTGACTGACCTTGTGGTGCTTTTATGAGAGTCGCGACCGCATCACTGATCCATGATCCACTGATCCACTATCATGGCCACATGATGTTAAGTCACCGGCGTGTCGCGCCGCGACGTCGAGGAGCAGCTGGACGAATAGAGGAGTAGTAAATACTGTGAGCGATAACGGCGAAACAAAGAGGAGAACTCGCCGAATTAAGGAACAGGCTGAGTTGTAGAAAAAACCATAAGTCTATGGTAAATACTCGCCATTCCCTGCAGTTCAACATCCCCATTTACCACCACAGTAAAAACCTCTCTCCTTGATGTGGGCTACCGCCGAGCAGCTCGAATGGATGCGCTCTCGCATCCCGGATTATCGGACTGCACAGGGACAGCGCAAGGTCAAAGAGTTCTGGCCTGTCCTCTTCTCGGCCTGGTTTGGCCAGTGGCCAGAAACTGACGATCTCGGGAAGGACGCTTGCAAAGGCATGCCTGACCAGCGTACTGTGAGTTTTGCCATCACTTCCAAATACGTCGTCGTGCTCACATTTTTTGCACCTCTCTAGCGCTTGAAGCAGTGGTACAACAATCATTCCCGCGCGACCTCGGGCCTCGCGGGCGGCGCTTCCCGTGGCAGGGTGCTTAACCTCATCGGGAAGCCCACGCGCAAGCGGGCCGACTACCAGGTGTATCAGAAACTGTACTGGGAAGACAAATTGAAGATACCTATCGAAGCGGCATGGGACAAGTATCTTGCCGAGCTCCCCGACAACGAGGAGGCCAAGTCCGAGATTGTGTTCCGCAACGAGAAGGCGCGGGAGATGCTCTTGGAAGAGTGCGACGAGGTGAAGGCGAAGGTTCAAAAGGTTCGCAACGGCGACGAGTCAGACGACGGCGAGGGCGACGATGAGGATGGGGACGGGCACGACGAGGATGTGACCGGCGAGAAGGCTCACAAGGCGCAGTTGCTGGCGTACAGGGAGTGAGTAATTACTTATCCGATCAAGTACGACAAACTTACAGTTGACCCACAGTGCGATCGAACGCTTACCCGCGACGGCGGAGAAGATAGTCGACAAGATCCTCGCGCAGACTGGCTGGGTATGCACCATGATATTCGGCGGTCCCCTTCCTGCTGAGCAAGGCAAAATCATGTCTCATGCATAAGCGCCCCATCCCCCTTTTTTGAAATGCAAGTACTTACCGTTATGCAAGTGTGCATGCAACACATGCAGACTCGCAGACGTTTGCCACAGCCTACCCGGACTTCAAGAAAAAGGTGCAGGCACCGTTCCGCGATTACCTGCACAGAGTTTATCGTAAGTGACTCTACACTCTATGACAAGTCTATGAACTCATCATTTTCGGCAGCCGCTGCTCGTCAGAAAGAGTTCTTGCTCGCTGAACTCGAGAGCACAAGCCGCGAGAATAGTTGCAAGCCGGACACCCCGAAGAATGCCGATGGTGCAACTAACAGTGAGAGCGCGGCTCCGACGTCTGGAAGCTCCCCGCCAACATTGACCAACCCTCGGGAGTGGACGAGTCGACTACGGACGTCGAGAAGGTTGTAGCACCTGAGACTACAGGAGAGTCGCCTTCGCCCTCGCAAGTCAGCGCAGCCAAGAAGACACGAGCAAGGCGACTCACCCCTGCAGAGCTCGAACGCGAGAAGAACATCAAGCGCAATCAAGCGCTGCTCGACCAGCTCGGCTTGCGCCACGCACTCCATTTCCCTCCCAAGGAAGCAAAGACTCGGGGGACGAGGAAGAGGAAGGCGGATGACGCGGATGACACGTCGTCCGAACATGCTGTCAGGAAGTCGCAGAGGCTGCGGAAAGGTGACACGGACAAGGAGAACGAGTGAGTGGACCATCTAGCTAAAGCAGCAAGCACAAGAAAGCTTACCGTTCATTCAGAAACACAGCGGGGGGAAACGGTGACGAGGAGGAGGAGGAGGGGGAAGAGGAAGAGGAAGAGGGAGACGAGCGCCGAGAGAAGAAGTCAGGTGAAGAAGCAGGAAGTGGCGCTAAAGCGGCATCAGTCCTCCCTCCTTCACCAAGCGCTAATAACGCGCCTCATCTTCACGACAACCAATCGTCCTCTTCGTCCCCCACGTCGACAACTGCCCCAGCCAAACCGTCTACGCCTGGCCTTGCGGAGTCCTCCGCACCTTCGATCGGAGTCCCACCATCGCTGGAGCAACCCCCATCGGCCCTAACGGATACTCCGCCCCCTCCACCCGCGACGAACGCGCAGTCGTCTGAGCAGGCGCCAGAGGCCGCAAACACGACTGCAGGGACCTCTCCTGCGTTGGAGGAGAACTCCCAGCGCCAACAGGATGCCCTGGCAAACCCTCCACCTTCGACTTCGCCGACGACGGACGTGCCGTCGCCCGAGAATGCGCCTCAAGCCGCAAACTCGAACACGTCGATCACGCCTGCGCCATCTACCACTCCTGCATCATCTGCGCCTCCGATTCCTGCCGAGCCTGCGACGCCACGTCCCAACGGTGACCAGTCTAGCGCATCTGTTGGCGAGCAAAACCCTGACGACGCATTGGTGGACGTCTCAGCGCCCGACAAGACCATGTGGCCGCAGTGGATTCGCGATGACCACTCTCACCTGTTGAAGGTGTCTGAAGACGATGAATGGCTCCTCGCGGTCGGGAAATGGACAGTGTTGGAAGCGGCTCTCGGATTTCCATCCGGTCCGGTGCGTTTGCTGTTCGTTTTAGTGAGATAGATATACTTACGTGGGCTGCACAGGGGAAGAAACACCAACTAGCGGCGAGCGGACGGCCGTCGCAAGTTAGTCAATGGATCGGAAGGGGACGCGACTTGTCGAAGACTCCCGACATCGGCAAACCGGCAGAGTTCGCCACGGTCTGGCGCAAATGGTGGGTTCGTCTTCAGCCCGACTGGCGAGGCGAGAAGTGGCCGCTGGCGCGTGCGGGTGGCGCACCGTCCGAAGATTGGGTGGAGACGCTGAAGGGCGGCCGCAACGGCTTCGAGGTCATCCTCGTCACCCTGTCCTGGTGGGCGGGTGCCGTGAAGACCGACAAGCAGCGTAACGAGTGGGAGTCAGCGGTCGAGGACGTCGCGTGGGTATTAGAGCAGATGCTCGTCTACGCGAGGAGCGATGGGACCGCAGGTACTAAGCGCGCTGCGACGGTGGAAGCGGGGACGTCGAGCACGCAGAAACGCAGCAGCAAACGGTGAGTCCCTTGCGTTCATTCTCATCTGTACAAACTATAAACTAACAATTTAATGCAGCTCGCGCAAGTGATAATTCACGCGCGAATATATCGTCTTCGTCATAACAGGGCTGCTTTCAACAGGTATGCCTTACTTTGTGCATTCAACATGCACAGGTGTGATGTGTTCAACATGCGCTCCGCTCTTCTTATCGTCCGATGCACGTAGTATTACACATCTTGTATTCAACATACCGTACCTCGTAGGGCTCGAATAAATCAGATGCCATTTTGTCTTTCTGCCGGGGTGAATCAACCAAGAAAAATCACCAAGTCAGCAAAGTAAATACTAGCTGCCAGCTTTGTCGACTTAGAAAGAAACCAGAGTCTCGTGCAAGTATATAAATTGGGGGTATGGCCGGGATTGCTGGGCCTTGTAAATACAACGGGCTCGGTAAAATGTACGAAGTCGCGCTAGTGAATACAATCGCTCGCGAGTAGATCCAAGGGGAGAAAGCCTGAACTTACCATAGTAGAAACCGTCGGGATGCCGTCCCGAGCACTGAGAATGACTTACCGTAGTAAACACCATCGGGATAGCGGTCCCGCTGTCCCAAGCGCGAAGTAGATATAGCAAGTCGGAGTCGTGTCACAGTAGTAAAGACTACTGGAACCGGACCTGGGCTAGGCTGGCTCAAGAACGGCAGGTCAGTAAATACTACATGATCGAGCGGGATAACTTACTGAGTAAAAACTAGGGGGATAGCTGTCCCGGTGTCCGGAAGTAAATACAGCAGAGGTGCTGGGTAGTAAAGACCACCGGAGCTGTCCGGACGGCTCTGAGCCTGCGGGGAAGTAAATACTACGCGATGGAGCGGGATGCCCTGCGTAGTAAAAACCAGCGGGATGGCAGTCCCACTGCCCCGAGTGTCTGAAAGTAAATACTTACAATGGAGGTGTACTGGGTAGTAAAGACCACCGTAGCTGTCTGGACGGCTCTGAGACTGCGGGGAAGTAAATACAACGAGGCCAAGATGACTGACATAGTAAAAACCATCGGGATTGCTGTCCCGCAGTCCCGACTGCCTCGCGAGTCGCTGGAAGTAATTACAACGAGACAAGCAGGTGTAGTGAATACCACCGGGAGCGGTGGTCACCCAGAGCCCTGCACATAGTAAATACTAATATCCAGCACCCTGCCAGTTGAAAAGGGTGCAGTAAAAACTACGTGTCACAGGGGAGAGCATAGTAATTACAACGATCTGCCTCCCCCAACGACCGTAGTACTTGTTGCAGCGAAATAGTATTTTATAATTTCCAGCTACAAAGGCAACTAGCCGTTTACTGGAATTACAGTAGTATAGTAATCTTATTGACTACCACGGCTCGTCCGCCGGACGGAGTACAATAGGTACATGCTTGCATCGTCACTTAGAACATTGTAAAGACTCGGTCACCAGTCTACGGACGGAGAGGGACAAGTCAATGCAAACTTGGTATAGTAAGAATCAATGACTCATCGGCGGATGGCATGTCGGCGCCACATCGGAGCCTGTTATTGCGGAGCTGAGTCCATCTGGCATCATTGCAGAGGCAACAGTGCATGCTTGACCTACGTCATCGTTGAAACGTTGACTGGCGACCTCGACCCATAGCAAACCCCGAGTCGAAATTCCCGCTACCAGGCTTTAGGTAGTGGGCATTGTGGGACGTGATCGATTGATCGACGAGCTTTCAGTGGCAGCCCGATGCACGTCATTGCTGAGCATTTTGCCCGAAAAGGCGTTCGGACTGTGAATATACCCGAAACATTCCGACATTCCGTGCCACTTGTCCGCTGACTTGCCCTGGACTTGCCGCCGCTCATGATCGACTTAGCTCGTGCTCTACTTAGTACTGCACGCCATCACCTCGCGAAACGATAACACCACCGACCACCGATCGACCCGCCGACGCCGGACGATCCGTCGTGTCCGCATTCATGGCTTTCTCTGCGATTTGCGAACAATCCGAGCTTCTGTCTGCATCGCGTTCCCGGATGGCACATCGCAGTTGATTGTTGACTTTGTCATTGCACCAGCTTCCACCCCAAGTCGACATTCCGTTCCAGCATGCCGCACATGCGGAGAACCGTTGGCCAGGCGGAGCTATTTATTCTTCTGAACCAACAACGGAACTGCACACCCAGGCGGGCAGATCTGATATAACAGCTCACGCGAGCACAACAGCCATGGATGTGGACTCCAGCACGGCGACTGTCAATATCGCTGTTAAACTTTTGTTGAAATCCCCGCTGAGTACAGTCTGTCATCTATTTTATCGGCGACACTGGCGGGAGACCACGGTCACTTTGCCGGATGATGACGACACTACTAGTACGCCGGCACGCCACTGTGCAGTACGTAGTACACGCCGGTGACCGGTGACTCGAAGTCGCCTTTAGCTTGCGCCGCATGGCCAAAATCACCCTAAATCCGCAGGCGTATCACGGGTTAAATGACAGCCCCCGTTTTGAATAGGAGGCTTCCGAGCGGACGTCGTATCCGGGCTCGGTACTATTCGTCCCACTGGAGAAGTGGCGTCTTGCGCCCGAGCGGCATTCGCAGAACAGTGAAGAAGGTGGTTCGAAGAAGGCTCGGACGTCGACTCAGGACTCTGGCCTGGGCGCTCAAGCGCTCAAGCAGAAAGCACATACCCGCAACAAGCAAAAAGCGGCCAACAATGAGAGCGAGACGGACCAAACTGAGGCAGACGTGACCGTGTTCGGCAAAGCATGAACTCAAGCAGGTACGGACGAAATGGCACGAAGCGAAGGAAGGTCTAAAACTTGAAGGAAATGGGGTGAAGCACGGTTTAGCTTATGCAAGCGCCGTCGCGCGTCTTACCGTAGCCATGAAACTTCCGGAAAATTCTGTGTCCAGAAAGCGACATTCGACAACTACTAAATCACGGCAGTAATACATCCGTAGACGCAACCCGAAAGTGACGTTGACAACAAGCTCACGATTCCCATCGCCTCTTCCCCAAAATTTGCTGCAGGTGATGTCGTGCCCCTGCCGACTCTGATATCTCATGCACGTCAGGTCCCATGGCTCATGGCATGTGCGCATGGGGCATGGGCGGCGGGAACATCGCCTGCGGCTTCCGTGCGCGCGCCACGGCCGCGATCTGCCGCTCCTGCCCCTCAATCGTCTCCTCGATCTCCTTGATCTCGTCCCGGAGCCGTTGGTTCTCGATTCTGAGCTTCTCCAGCCCGAGCAGCCAGTTGTACTCGTACTCGGTGTCGAGCTCCTTGAACATATCACCTTGCGGGGCCGCATGCGGGCCCCGCGGGACAACCGGGGACGCTCCCGCGGGGCGTAACTGGCAGATAATTGGGCGCATTCCTAGGGTGGTGAGCGGCTGTGCCCCAGTGCGCGGAAGCGGGTACACGACGGTGGTGAGCTCGACATACTCGCCCGTCTTCATGCACATCGCACAGTCGATGCTCTCGGGTGCATCAGTCTTTAGCTCCGCGGTCCGGCGCAGTGCGTCTTGCAAGGTGTGCGGCGAGCCAGAGCCTGTCATCTCGACGAGATCCCCGACGCACATCCCAATGATCTCGTCTCCACTCCACCCGAGTATGTTGATAATGTTCGCGCCCATGAAGAGCACTGTACCATCGGCGCTGAGCATTCCCCAGACTTCAGTCTTATAGGTGGCTGGATCCGGTAGTGGGACGAGACTCCAGTCCAGCGATGGCATCGCGCGTGGCCGTGCGCTCAAGATGATAGATTTACGGCCCTTTCCTGGCTCAGCGAGTAGACGGCCAGTGCACTCGATCCATTTCCACGCATGGTCTTTCGCTCGAGCGCGAAACAGTAGGTTTACCGACTTCGGTGCGTCCGACTGCCCGAACCTGGAGTCCTGTGGACCGGGTTTATCCTTCGAATCCTTCAACTCCCGGTGGAGAGGCACGACGTCAGCAGGATGACAGTAGTCCGAGATATTTTTTCCGACGAGATCTGCGGGGTCATATCCGAGAACTCGCTTGATTGCAGGTGCAACGTAGAGGAAAGCGCCTTTGAGGGAAAGGACAAGGATGAAATCGGGCATCATGTGGAGGAGGAATAGGCTCAGAGGATGGTTCCCTTCATTGTAGTTGCAATTGTCTTCAACGTCGAGGGTGTGAGCGGCGACGAACGCCGGGTCCTCGAGTAGCTCACGAAACTCCTCAGAGATGTTGATGGGATCATGTAGGTGTCGCTTTTCCTCGACCTGAGATTCTGATAGCGAGAAGCTGGACGTGTAGTTCGCCATGTAGCTTCCGTCTCGCAGCTTCTGCGAAATAGCGTTCGATTGCTCCTTCAGATCAACCTGGAAGCCGATCTGGAAAACGACGCCATCCTTTTCGGTGAGAGGGGGGATGGGTATGACGGTGACGAGATTCATGAATGCAAAGCCGCCCTTCTTGAAGTTCACAAGACTCGTTTGACACTCCTTATTGGATGCAAGACAACTGCGTAGATGCGCGACCTTCTCGGAGTCTGCGTACTGTCGATGATCGCCCTTAGAAAGCTGACCGTCAGGCGACTGCAAGAAGCGGCAGTTACGGCCAAGCACTTCCCGTTCCGTGTAGCCGGTGAGTCGAGAGAAAGAAGGAGAAGCATAGACAATTGGGCTGTCGCACAACCGCAAGTCGACGACGACGAATGAGCAAGACATATCAACCGGGCCAAGAGTGATGGTGGGGTTCGGCCGCGTCGCGATCTTGCTGAAGAGAGATAGGAAGTCGAAGCCTGACGACGAATAGAGATGTAGATCGAATGGCGAGCGGGCGGATAGGGAACGTTGCGGTGTCCATGATTGAACCGACATCGAGGTATAGTTTTCCTGCCGTCTAGAAGTTGGAGATAGTATCTGCAAGGGAAGTGACGAAGAGGATATCGAGTTTTGTAGTGGGGCGGGAGCTGCGTTGTGGACGAAAGAGTTGGAATGGGAAGGAGTGTAATTGCTGGAAAGGGCATTTGACAAGTTTCGTACACCCTCCGTCGCAGGCACGTCGGCAGGGGGATGATATCTCTGTCTAGTCGGCGCAGAATAGTCATCGTACAAGTTAAGTACATAATCCGTCGCAGGGACGTCGGCAGGAGAATAGTACGTTTGCCTAGTCGGCGCGGAATAGCCTTTAAACGAGTTTCGTGCATATTCCGGCGCAGCCACATCGGCGGAGGGACGGTACTTCCAGTGCCTGCCAGTCGGCGCGGGATAGCTATCGCCGAGATGAGGCATTAGTAGTCAAGAACATCGCGGTCGAGGACGAAGTCTATACATACTCATCATCTGCGGGTTTCTGATGAACACCGTTATTCGCTGACTGGTAAGCAATAGAGGCAGGGAAAGTGTTGAGCTTTGGAAGGACTTCAAGTTGAAGATCCTCGACGCCAACGCCTGGCGCGACAAGGGATAGACCAGGGGGCATGAAGCGCTGTTGGACAAGTTGGGAATGGATGGGGGACGGGTATGATGCGTAGGACGGCGTGCCACCGTTTTCGATCGTGACAGGAAGGGGTTGCCAGTAATAGCTTGCATGTTGTTGGTGGTAGCCTTGTTCACTGGCGTAGTCTTGGGGGGACGACGACGACGACGAGGCGGCGGGCGCCGGGAGGTGCTGGTCGTCGCACTGGGCATTGTATAGGTAGTGATCGAAGGGCATGATGATGGTGAGACGCAAAGGGGAGGCGTAACTTCCAGTGGCCACGATGCCTCCGAACTGGCGTTATTGCAAATTGTATCGTAAGTACTACTATATATTGGCCCTCTGGGCGAACCTGGTCCCGGGATCTTTCTTTTCTTTTGGTATCAGTTCTATAGCCTGGTTATGTCTTTTCTCCAATGCGTGTCCGTGTGTGAAGGTTCCGCCGTACCGTTTCCCCGTCATTTCTCCAGTCTTACGCTTCTGTCCTTGTCATGGACGGGCCGTTACCTTTCCGCACAGCATGCGCTGCACGTCGATACTGCAGTGTCGGACTAGCAGTAGTGTGATTCAAATTGTCCGCAAGTTGTACTGATTCGTGTGGCGGTCGTGAGGAAAGTCTGAGTCGCACGTTCACCATTGAGTTGGCATTGTAGGTACCTCCTCCTTCTGCCAAGCCAGTGCTTGCCATCAAAGTAGGTGTTAGAAGGTGCCCGGCACTGCTCGCGTTTGCACAGCAGAGACTCATCCGACGAGGGTCTGAAAGCAGACTCGACGGGGCCCCTCGAGATCCCAACTCTGCAGATTTGGGCGTTCGATGGGGCCTCGGTAGCGCCGTGGGGGTCTCGGGACTCAGAGCGCTTGAGCAAGCAACAGGGCGCGACAGTCTATGAGGCCGAGCACACCATACATATAGATAATGACACATAGGTGGGGGAGGTATTACACAGTATACGACAACTTGGACAGGTCTATAAAGAGCAATTGAGTGCGCAGGGGTATGGGGGTAGTGGAGATGAGGGCGTGGACGCAAGCAGATAATCAACAACAATCAAGGAGATGGAATAGAGTAGACTAGAAGGTTGAAAGCACGAGCGGACCGCCGTCGCGCGCGTCGGCGTCGTCGCGGGTCCACGGACGGGGTGCGCGCACCATGATCTCGCCGTCCTTGAGCACGGGGTTCGTGCGGCGCAGACGTTCCTCGCGCTCCTCAGTCTCGAGCAGCACCTCATGCGGCGCTTTGACGCCGGGTACTTGCAGTGCGGGCAACGGCTTGGGCGTCCAGCGCCCGCCGCCGGTGCGCTTGCAGATGGAGGATGGTCGGCGAAGGGGGTAGGCGAGCAGGCCCGCGGGGACGCCGTCATCGTCGGACGGAGGTCGGGGGAGCGGCCATCGGTGGGGCGAACACCAGCGAGGCGGGCGCGGGGGACGCGGCGGCGCGGGGAGGGGCACCGGAACTTGGGGGCGCGGGTAAGAAGGTACGCCGTGGATCTGGTCGTGGCAGGCGTCGCAGACGCGCAGAGGGAGGAGCGGGACGGTGGGAGAGGCGTAGATAGCGAGGGGCGTGTTGCGGGGGGGGTGGAGGAACGAGAGAGTGGTGGTGTCCAAGAGCGGCGTCGTGTGCGAGGAGCACGCGGCACAGAAGATGCCGCCGCATTTACGGCAATGCTTGAGCGGTTTAGATGGAGGTACATGACGAGGAGAGGCGCGGACGTACGTGTCTGCGCTCGAAGAGGGAGAAACGCGTGCGGCACAGGAAGGTGTCGCAGTGGGCGGCTTGAGAGTCGGGCTTCCACAGCTCGCGTGGGATGAGGACCGCGAGGTGCTCATTGGAAGGCGATGCGGGGGAGGACGGCAGGCAGGCGACGGAGGAGGACGAGGACGCAGAGGAGGCGTCTGTGAGGGATGGGAGCGACGCGGAGGATGCTGGGGAGCGATCCAGCAGGTGTGAATAGGTACAGTAGGACGCGAGCGAGTGGCAGGACATGGATCGCGCCGAGAGAGACATGACTAGTGACTACTGTCAGGAGCTGTGGGGGACGGCACAGACACTGCACGGTGGACTCACGGATGAACGGGTTATGTAGATCTCAATTCCGAGCTCGCGGCGTCGCACAACTCCCACCATGTTGCTGTATCCGGTGAGACACACGCGTCCCGCGTGATTTGTAGATCGGGGTATGTACGTCGATCGCGCGCGTGCCTTGCGCGTGCCAGTGAATTCTCGACCGGCCTGCTGGCGGTGCGCCTACGGCACTATGGACGGTCATGGACGGCACCTACTTACGTGTAACTTATCTAGTGGCGTTTTCGTCGGCGCTTACCGGCACGGCGTCTGACTCTACGTCCGTCTCCGATTCTCACTGCCGACTCGATTCTATACTCCTATGACCTTCAATTTGAGCGACACTCAGGCTCCTTCAAGTTCGTACAGAACACGTCGTGCATATTGCCTGTACTCATCGTGTTCGTTCACAGCATGGCAGAACCCTCGACCAGCATCCAAGCTACTGGCAGCGTACCTTTCTCTTTGTAAGTTATATCAATTGCTTGTTTCCTCCTACCGTCATTCGAAACCACACAGTTTCGTCTCTCTTCTGCAAAGAATCTCTCGCATCAAGCCCTTGCCTTCGGGCACCAAAGCGGTCCCTTATCCATACCCCGCGCTCGTCATCTTCATGAAATGGATCGAGGCGTTCCATGGCAAGTTTGCACCCCTCCCGCCCGACACAGCGCGCATCGTCTTTGACCTGCTGTTCCCCGAGGACGACGTTGCTCGAGTGTACAGCATGCAGGAGGCTACTCTCGCGGGCGCATTAGTCAAGGTACTCGGTGTGGGCCAGCGCGGGGACAAGCTAATGGCGTGGGACCGCGCGGGCACGCGCGGGTGTCTCGGCGCGGAGATCTTCGCTTTGCTCAGCGAGACAGCCACCGTGGTACTATCACCTCCTATCTCCCACAGTTCTCACAGCATTCACACTGTTTATCCATCGCAGGATCCGAATGACGACCAAGTCGATTTTGACGGGCCGTCGCTCGCCGAGGTCGATGCACAGTTGTCAGAGCTCGCCTCGCACTCCAAGTGGTCTAACGCACACATACTCGACGTGTCGAACACCGCACGTCCGCGTCAGCAGATCTTGCGCGCGCTGTACGGCGTGCTTCCTGCCCGAGACGCTGCGTTTCTCACGCAGAACATCCTGAAGGACTTGCGATCACTGCTGTACCCGCTGGTAGAAACGCACACCACTGCAGCACTGCTGAAGTACAACAGCGCCGCCTCCACTCCACTAAGCAAGAGCCATGCGCTGCACGCATGGGACCCGTCGGGGCGCCTACTGGAGCGGTATCGCGTGCTCGGGAACGACGCTTTTCCCGGTGGCGACGAGGTGCAGCCTCGGTTTGGCTCACCTGTGCAGGTGTCCTTCTTGCTCCAGGTGTCAATATATCTAGAAGTACTAATGTCATCTCAAGATACCCAAATGTGAGAAGAGCCACGGATGTCAAGAGGCGCTTGCGCGTCTGGCATGTGCCCAAAATGTCTGGGCTGAGACGAAATACGACGGTGAACGCGCGCAGATACATGTCCAACTGAACGAGAATGGAAGCGTCAACAGCAAAATTTTCAGTAAAAGTGGACGGGACTCGACGTTGGACAGGAAAGACATCCATGGGTAAGGTTGATGTATTCCTATTTATGTGGCCTACTCATGGCGGCCGCTTATATTCAGAATTTTCAATGACGCGCTTGGCGTCGGGCTTCGGAGGCTCGAAGGAAAGACATTGGTGGCATCTGCCATCATCGAAGCTGAACTCATCGCGTTCGACGAGGAACGCAAATCATAGACGGTGAGCCTCTACCATGACACGATTGTAGGAATCTTACCTCGAATGTAGAGTTCTGGCGCATCCGGAGCCTGATCGATAACACCGCGGCCGGCATCCGCTCCCGGCTATATAAGCGAAAGAGAAAGACACATCCTGAGGACGAGTAGGCACATTCCTACCATGCGCATACGAAACTGACGGTCCCTGAGGTCGCACTCGTCAGACGCTTCGGACGACAACGCGCGGCATCTCGGCCTCGTCTTCTTCGACGTGCTCATGCTCAATGATGTGTCTCTTCTCCACATGTCCTACTTGGACCGCCGCGCAGTCCTCGAATCCATCATCACTACAACACCCGGATATGCCATGCTTGCGCAGCGCTACCAAATCAATCTCGCGGGCCCCAAAGGGCTGTGCGGGGCACAGGAGCAGCTCAGAGCAGTGTTCGCTGCCCACATCGCTGATTTACAGGAGGGGTTGGTGCTGAAAGCAGACGAGAGTGTATATAGGGATCCGGCTCTCCCTTGGATCAAGGTCAGTGGGTGTTGCCGTATGACGTGGCGTTGTTCTGGTCAATGGTTGAGGCAAACTGTAGCTTAAACGAGACTATATCCCCGGGTATGGAGACTGTATTGATCTCGCGGTGGTTCGCGCGGCGTGGGAGAAGGAACGGGGGCGAGAAATCAGAGGTGAGCGGTCCATCTAGGATCACATACGCTTGGCTGTGTTTGACGCGGAGCAGTCGCGCCCACGACATTAACTACATTTTACCTGGGAGCTCTTTCTAACGCAGAAGAGATGGAGAGGAATGTGAGCCGCTTCTCCTTGACGAATGTCTTGCACATGGCTCACAAGCCACTTTTCTTGATTCAGTCGAAGCAGAAACCTCATTTCGAAGTGTATTCTACTGTCAGCTATGGTCTCAACCGGAAACAGCTGGAGGATGTCAACTGGCGAATCAAGACCTCCGACGGCACTCGCTTCGACCACACGGTTAAGGTGCGCAAGGGCCATTTAGTCGCTCGTTATTCTCCAACCAAGCATCTCCGCATCAGAACTCCTCCAAGCTCCCTTACACCTTCAATCTCTTCCACGGTATTCCGGCGCCAACCATACTCCTTTCCAACCCTCTCCTTGCGGAGATGTTCGGTTCTGGATTCACAAAGGCCCCGAGCTGCGAGGTCCGTTCATTGCCATGCCCTCTCATTTCACTCCTCTCACGATTGACAGTACTACGAATTGCGCTGGCCGCGCCTCACCAAGATTCACCGCCCTAATGAACGGGCATGGCATGAGGGGATGACACTGCAAGAAGTCCAGCGCATCGCCTATGAGGTCGTCGGGCGTGACAGTGCGGACAAGGACGTCGAGGACTGCATCAGCAAGATGTGGGGAAAGCCCGTCAAAGATGGTGTCCGGTCTGAGTCGCGAAGGCGGACAGCACTAGCTACATGGATAGCTAATATGGAGGAGGTCGACGGTGTTGTGAAAGGGGCTCAGCGCGTGCCATATACTAGCAGTTCGAAGGAGGTGGCCCCCGCGTACGAAGCGAAGACACCCACTTCGGGTTTCCAAGACCGCGACGGTGGCCTGACCGAGATCGCCCGACGTCCATTTGGTGTGGCTGAAGCACTGGCGAGCGACGAGGATCTGCCTGCACCTGAACTTGTCCACCTTGTGTCTGAGACCGACGTCGTTACACGGGACCAAATGGCTGTCATACCTCCGTCCTCTCCCCCAAGTCCCTCCTTATCCACTCTTTCCAAGAATCAACCGGTCAACGCAGTTGAGGACACCCCGTCTGACATCACCCTGTCCACTCCTTCCCCTAGCCTACGACGCGTACGTACTCCGACCGCGTCGCGAAGATTTCCACCGCTCTCAAAAAAACCTCGCATCGCGGATGTATCCCCCATGTCTCCCGCTGAACCTTCTAACTCCCCATCGGGAACCTCATTGGTGCATACGAACGATTCACACTTCAACACCAGAGCCGAACAGACCTTCCGCCTACTGGCAGCACCCATCTCGTCGCCGCCAGTACACAACTTGCCGGCCACCGCACCTCTGTTCGTTTGCCCGCCCATCGCTCGCATGTGCTCCGACACTCGACCCTCGCAGAGCAGGTCTTTGTCGCAAGTGCGATGACCATCTTCTCCGAGTCCTTGTGGTTTGGCCGGCCGGCCGTCTACACCCGCCCACACCCGCCGCGACCGACGACAATAATCGTTCCCGAATTCCGTCTTATCCATGGCCTTGACGCCTTCCTCCTTGGCTGCGGCTGGGGTGGGGCGCCTCCGGTGGCTGGGGCCGGGGTACAACGGGGCATCATGCTTATTGATGACAGGGCCCGGACGAGCGCGGAGTCTGGATGGATGACGACCGCCAGTGCACTTGCGCTACTGGAAGCGCGCGCGGGGATGAAGGGTGCGCTACCTGCGGGAACGCGCAAGCCGATCTGGATGATGCGAATGCAAGTGCTAGAGTACAGGGACGTGCCAGGTCCGGAGGAGCGATGGGAACAGTTCGAGCAGTATGTCATTGAGCGTGTCGAATAGGAGCTCAGGGGGTGAATTTCCTGACATGATCGTGCAGAGCTTAGTCGGGTCGACGTAGTCAATATGGCGCCGAGTAAAGTTGTGGAACGCTCCGTCAGCGCTGAACGTTCGCCACTGAAGGCGGGAATGATGTCGCCCTGCGAGCCGCAGAGTAGCGTGAACTTCGTGCTGCACCCGCCAGTGTTATGTGTAGTAAGATCCACACCGACGAGGCTGACATCCGAGTCATCTCACGGCGGCAGCCGCCTTTTTCTCGAAGCTCGCCAAGTTGTCTCGCACCCACGCATCTAGTCCGAAGGTCTCCAAAATGATTGGACCATGGTTCGTGAACGATGTGAAGGGTACACTTCGATTTGAGATTGGGTACGGAGAACATATGTAATTCGCGTGCGCAGGTTGACGGCTGCCACCGGATTGAAGTTGACAACGTGCCCGAATAATTCGGATGCCACCGTGACGATTCGCAAATCAACATCCCAACCCGGCCTTCAACATGCTGTGTACTACTCCCGATGCTAGGTCTATGTACACGATTAAGAATGTCACATGCATGATTTCTCAGTGGCCGCCTTCGAGCGCCCTGAGGAATCGGTCGTAAGCTTTCTTTTGTAGCACCAAGAACTGACGCAAACCTAACTCAGCTTTGTGAACTCGGACTAGTAGGCTGTGCTGCGACCTTACTCACGTTCTTCTCTTCCTCGAGGGTCCCCTGGGCCTTGATCCTAGGACATAACTTACGTTATGTCCCCGAACCCACCCCTCCTGCACTCTTCCGCCTCCTCCCCAACTCTTCGCCGACTATTGTCCCTTCCTTACGAGCTCGCCTCGCTCTCTACCGGTCTATATGCGAAACCCGCGCCTTTCGTACCGCCCGCCTGATAGACAGAGCAGCGCCGATGAGCCATGCCGTACTCAAGGCCCCCACTCGTGCTCGTTGGCCTCAATGAAAGGAGGACGTCGACTAGTGAAAGAGAGGTATCTAAGAGGCCCAAAGCTCAAGACACGAACGTGAGTCTCGTTTGTCGCACGTGCACTGATGCGCATGGCCTGAGCGAACAAGTTATCCCAGCTAGTGCAAAGGACTGAAAATTTCCCTCAGCGGCCTTGGCTGCCTTCGGCTACTTACCAAGCGTGCGACGAATATCCGAGGAAGTCGGAGTCCGCGGTGTTCGAACTCGCGAGCTGTTCTATGCATGTCTTTTTCTGCAAACCGAGCGTGCGACCAGCGTGGAGTGACTATCATTCGGGCGACGGCTATGATCTTGGACGCATCATGCGGCATTGCTCCACGCTGTCGTTTGTTATCGCGGCACGATGACCACGGCCGTCGCGCGTTCATACTTTTCGTACTAGGCTCGTACTTGGAGGCTGACTGGCTCTCAGGCCACGGAAGCGCTGCCGCATATGCGTGGACGCGTCCACAGACTCACCGAATGTACGGACTGTTGACACACGTGCTATGGTGCGTGCAAACCTGGGATCTATCCTCAGCCGGGGCTGTGGAGGCGATCGTGCAGGGTGTACCTGCAATATGGGCATGGGGCATGGTGTCGTCTTCGGGGGATCGTCAACTCCTACCCTGCAGGGGTTCGTCATCGTCAAGGCTTACAACGCGCCGAGGCGCCTCTCAATATACGACCTCCACATACAATTCGTCTTTCAATGCCGGGAACCCTGTGCGCATGCTACTCACCGATTGCCAGCGCAGATTCTCGCCGAGTCAGCGATCGAAATGGCGCCGGCACCTCGTCCGGTGTCTGCACCTTTATCCGCCAGCGCTAGCCTTGACCGTCGGCTCTACCTTCGCCTGTGAGGAGCGTATACAGCCTTGTCGTCATATGCACCAGTGCTACGCTGTATTGCAACGTCATCATGGTATGTCACGGTGCTCTGCACGACCTTGTCCTTCGTGCCTGCCAGGTGCAACTGCCGCGAGATCCGTCGTTCGGTGGATGATCAATGTTTAAATAATCTCGCTACATGTGGCTTGAATCAAAATCGCGATGTTGTTAACTACCAAGAGTTGCATGGAGAACTTAGTTAAGTTAGTATGAGCGCGGTGAGCCATCAAGTCATTGGACGACTTGCGCTGAGTGATCAGGATTGCTATTTGTACGAACAGGGAACGAGAAAATTGAACGGAAGGGCGGAAAAGTAGTGAAGGATACTCATTCCAAGCACCACATTTGCGAAGAAAGTTAGGTAAAGAAGGAAGGTCTCCGAAGGAACATTATGTTCACAGCTCCCCGGACGGCGACGGAATTGAAGGTGGCGTACTGGATATAGCTATATATAGCAAAGGATATTTCACTCTATTGCTCTGATGTTGGAGCAACGCGCCTCGCGGCCCCAGCGACCAATAGACTGGCTCGCCGAGGTGCCGAGCGTGCACGTGATCAAATTTTGACAGTTTTGACACTGATCGTAAGGACCCGCAAGGCGGGCCCATTCCCGACTCCCCGACTCCCAGTATTTACAATTGGCACCAGTACTATCCCCATGTACGGTACGGAACATAATACTCCGTATGTGAGGAACAGAGCACAGTACGGAAAGATACAGACCAAACACAGC
>MU277283.1:13863-26288 GCA_022160305.1 Artomyces pyxidatus | reverse complement strand
GTTCCAACTTCTTTGGGTAGTGCCCCGCATCATGCCAGAGTCAGATCCCGGACCAGGGCTCCGTGACAGAGTGGGAGGGCATGGTTTGCAGAGATGGCCACGGCACTTTGACATGCCCCGTCGCGTCAATAGGCTGAAGCGACCTGTCGGAGTAGCCGTAAACAAGCTACATACTTCTGTCTGTGCTCCACAGGAATCTACGTGGGGGCCGAGAGGCAGACACGAAGGCCAAGCGCTGGATGAGACATACTTAGCAGGGTGCGGTGGGATGTTGGAAACCGGGTCAAAAGAAGAGAAGATGCAGCACGAGAGCAGCCGCGCCTCTGAACTTGAGTTAACAAACAGGGAGGCAGGGACGTACCGAGCGAGGCATCGCAAGGGTACCGGGAGGTGCGAAAGCGAGCTGAAAATGGGAGTAGGTGAGCGACTTGCAAGGGCAGAAATAAGATACAGAGAGCACGGACGCAATGAGAGAGCATGGTCGGGAAGGGACTATGAAAGTGGAAGGAACAGAGGCCCGGCGGAGATGAGAGCGACTCGGCGAGACGGGAGCGCGAGGTGAGAGACAAGCAAGCGACTCATCGCCACGAGCGGACGCCGAAAAGCGATATTTCGCCGGAAGACATGTGATCAGATGCATTTTGGGCGCGGTCTGCGTACTGGTCTGCGTACGCAAATGCGAGAGTCAGTAAAGAGCGGGGAAGGTCATGGCAGAATTTAAAGTAACGTGATTGACATGGACAAACCACCTGGGCATGACCCTCCTCTCTTCCTCCGGAAGGAGTCGGGAACAGTCGCGCTGGCCTCTGCCGTGCCACTCCGAGTTCGACCAGCTAGCTACTTTCCCCCCGCAAGCGGTGTGAAATTCCAGCTAAAGCAGAGACGATAGACGCATTGCGTTTCTCGCAGGTGTCTCTTCGGCATATTCCGCTTCGTCCGGCCCCGTCCGTCACGGTCCGTGGGCTCAGAAGGGGGACAAACTGTGCCGTTCTGCTGCTTTTCCAATGGCCAGCAAGGCAGATACCGGTGTAAAAGGAGTATTCAGAGAATCATAGAGAGCTTGGAAGCAGGAGGCAAGCCGGCGAGAGCACTGCGTGGTGGCTGGAATCTGGTCGGCCGCAAGTCGCCGGTGTTTGGCGACATAAACAAGGCAGATCGAAATGTCATGCGGGTGCACCTTCACAGAACTGGCAAAAACATTGCCTCATGTCTGACAAGCATGCGTCCAGTCAAAAGCGCCGTCCCGAGGACTCTGTCGACGATCTAGGGCCACAAAGGAAAGAGATGTGGCGCACACATACCGCCAAGAAACTGAAGGCCGCCTCAGATACACGTCGCAGTGGCCAGTGGCATACTTCCCCTCCAAGCTCCAGTGCAACCTCGAACTTTCGACCCAAGAGCTCGAACCAAGCAAACCGGTACACTCGGGCTGCCAGCCCACCCACAACGGTGTCGCGGGAAGCGCCTATCATTGGGATCAGTCGTACGGCGCTATTTATGAATATACGCCGGCCCTTCTAAACTGACCAAATCCCAGAACCCTCAGACCACATCATGCACTCGACTCCAAACTACCGTGATCGTGAAGCACCTTCAATCCTGGTCGAGCCATTGCCACCGGGTGCCCATTCACGAATTCGTAGTCGACTTTTTCTCCATGACAAAGAAGAATTTGACCATGCATCGCAATTCCGAGCCAAGTTAGAGCGGTTCGCATACATGCCGGACGTTTCTCCTTCAAAGCTAGCTCGTGCTAGCTCCAGAGCTGTCCCATACACGCTGTCACGCGCAGCTGTACCCATAGCTCCAATCAAGAAAATAATGCGCAACACCAAATCGCGTTTGTTACCCGATATCCCGGATTCTGACCTGGCCGCTCTCTTCAAGTGTCCTTCGTGCCAAACCGCGTGGACCATCAGGAAGACCAGCGCAAGTAAAGCGACTCACATTTCAATCTGCGCTCGCAAGAAAGGCTACGCACCGGAGACGCACCAAGTGCTCATTCGACGTGAACTGGTTGCGCACCTCACGGAGCAGGAAGCGGCGTCTACGTCCGTGGAGATAGAAGGTCCACTCCCGAAAACACATCTTGGTCAGATCATTGAGGGTGTCGGCTCAACGAAACGTCACCGACGACCAGAGGTTGAAGTTACTGTCAAGAGGCCAAGCCAATCTCGAATTCACATCCTTGACCGAGCACGGCGGCTACTCGGAGGTACTCCCGTGCCTGCACTTCAGTCGACTCAGGCGTTTGGACCTAGCAAAATCGTGGAGCACTGTGGCCAGCGGAGCGCATCCGACTTTCCAAACGGCTGTTTGGCTACAGCGCCATGGTTCGCTGGCTCGGAATGCATTCAGGCGGAAGAATCGTAGGGCTTGCCGAACCGCTACACTCCGACCGACGCGTCTTGCTTTATTCTTTCATGCTCGGAGTGGCTCACTAACCATATCTACTGTACTGCCGCTCTTCCTCTTCCCTTTATCTCACACTGGCACGATACGTTGGCAAGGACGCACGTAATATATCATTAGGCCCTATTGTGAGGCAGCCCGACACACAATCTTATCTTCCTTTTGTCTATTCTTCCCCGTGGGTCGACAACAACAACAACAACAATTGCAACTACTACGTCCACTTTCCGGTTTGTGAAGACCAGGGCAAATATTGTCCTCCCACAGATGTGTCCGCTCCTTCGAGGCTCGTGACTGTAGAGCTTGAAGCTCCTTCAAGGTGAGCCTAATGACCGGCTGTTGCATCGAGCTGCCCTCCATCATCTCCATTCTGCTCCTCTCCAAAGCCCCTTTCCTCATCGCCTGAAGGCTGATCATCCCGGTTCAGCCTAGGTTACTCGAATGCAGCTGTCAGTACGTCGCCCTTTGATCGTTCAGCCGCTACATACCAAAGTCATTCCGCGAGGCCTCCCGCTCCCGTGCGGAAACCTATTTGCGCACGCAGCCCACATTCTTCCGCTCCGTGACGCCTGCAAGCGCGAGCCCGTGCGTCTGCTGCCTGTGCTCAACTCTGAGCCGCTCGCCTCGCGCAGCAGCTAAGCGAGCTGCCTCGAGCGCGAATCAGAAGCACATGGGAGCCTTCAGGCCTTCAGGGACCTGCCGCGGCGTTTCGGGTTCATGAACCCAGATCTTTCTTCCAGCGATGCATTGCACCCCGGCTCCCTGGAGTGCATGCTCCCAGACTCGGGATTCGGGTTCGAAATCAATGACACGCTTATCGACAAACTGGACGCTCCAGGTGTCCCGCCCTGAGCGGACAATATTTATCGCTTTCGGGGACGGAAGATTGCACTTGAGCGGTGTGGTTCCGGCGTCAGTGACTAGTGACTTGTCTAAAGCTACTCGACAAGCGCCGCGGAGCGCGGCATGTTACCATTCTCCAGCTGGGCAGAAATTGCTAATTTCCGGACAAGACATACCAGATATTTAGATTGGTTGCGACGTGATATCATCCCTATTTATCTTCAGCATTCCCGACGAGTCCTTGATTTGTGAGCGAAGGCGGGGCAATGGGGCATCGGATGCCGGCCGCCGAGGCTGGAGGCCGGGGGAGGGTGCCAGTGCATCAGTGGACGCTTTTGTTTACACCATCAACGCCTTGCACGTTGTTTATGACATCGATGGTACGTGGTTGTCTCGAGTGTCCGCGAGCTCGTCGCCATCCTCCCGTATTTCAAACGTACTAAGCCTCAGGCCTCAGCGCTTTGCCACTGCTTTACTCCAGACTTGGCCAGCTCAACTCTATCCCCATTAGACCGCTCCTTCGCGCTCCTTCGTCCCCGCTTGGTTATTATCTGGCCTTTTCTGATGAAGCCATGTCGCAGAAGACATGTACAGGATGAGTGAGAGTTGGGCCCCTAGACTGGTGACCATTCTGTCTAGAAAATGGGCTTGAAGAGGGAGGCAATCTCTTCATAGTCAGACAGAATGTCCACCTTTAAATGTCGCAACGCTTGGACAGAACCTGGTTACGAGTCGAAGTCTCGGTAACGATTGGTGGCTAGCGATTACCCATCGCGGTTAGCGAAGGCCATCGCTATCCGCATAAGCTAATGACCAGCCACCAATCATTGTTAGGGATGTTCCGATTTCGATTTTTAGAAAGGAGTGATTGCGATCTGCGGTTAGTGACGGCCGTGCTTATCCGCATAGTTGCAGAGAGTGGGTCGGTATTTCTCACTTCGTTCAATGTCGATTCACAAAAGTCTAAGGGCAATTTCGGATGTACCTCCGTCATCTTCTGCCACGGCGCGTTACCCCCCGGTGCTCAGAGTCCTCCTTCGTGTTGCCTTCGTGACTCCTAGGAGTGTCAGCCCACACACTCGATTTCCTATTTCAGCCCAACTGTGTTCAACGGCGGCCTCTGACGCCAACTATGCTCAAGGTGCAATTTGTAAAGATTACGACAAATAAGCTCAGCTGTAATAAATCCCCATTGTCAACATTTCAGACCAGAATAGGATGCGGGGAAGAATCTGCGTGACTCGAACCCCGACGAACCTTTTGCACCGAGACAAGCCACCGCACTATTTAGCACTCGATTATCCACAGACTGATAGTACCCTTTTGAAAATGTATACTGGAGATTGAATGGAGAAGAAAGAAGGACTCAAAGAGGGTAGATGAACGACATTGCGAGACGCGATGTTACCGAAAAAGAAAATCGAGTGTGTGCGCTGACAGTCCCCTAACTTACGTCTCTTGGGAGGACGTGAAACGCGGGGATCTGGCCGCGGCTCGCATTCATCGGCCGTGTGCGCCCGGTGAGATTCTGAGCCTCGCTGAAATAGCACGGACGAGTCGCGAGAGCATGACGCGTGTGGGCGTCCCTGATCGACGATCAAGAGATTTGGCGATGAGCATGACCATGCAGTGCTAAACGTCCCCCATCTTTCGAGCACGATGCGTTGTGTTGCCGGACAGCTCACATGCACTATGCCAGTGGTCACGACTTGCCTGTCTTGTTCTTCATCCCCCTTCTCGTGTTCCTCAACGAGTCGATCTCGCCTTTCATCGGTAAACGTTGTCACTTTGCACATGCTTCGAGTCGCTTTGTGCTCTCGCGACACTTCTATCAGCAAGTTGTTAACTACTGTTACTGGAGCTTCTAAGTCCGAGTCATACGTGAATTACGTACGAGCTGCGGGACAAATAGGGACAAACAGGGACTAATATCGTGACAGTGACACGGACCCGCGATATCTCTGAGTCGAACAACTTGAATGCGGAATTTTCGTACCCACTCCTTCACCCCGAGTTCTCAATATTCAGTGCCCTTAATGCAAAGAGGAATGGGTGAGTGATAGATTCTTGCCCCATATCAATATCTGGACGCTGGCTGACGCCGTGAGTTGCTGCTATGTCACAGCTGGTGGACATGCGGCCGTTTCCCGTGCATCCGAGTCCAATTTCGATATACTACACGAGGCGATGTGGAGACAGTGTTGAGCCTCGGGTGCTGAAGTGATGCGCGCACGTGTATGAGCAGTCGGTCTTTCGGCCGGCTGTCGGTACATGTATGCGTTTCCTTCACGGCGTCCGTCGACAACACCGCGTGGCATCGGGAGGATAGGGTGGCTGAAGCTTGGCCGAAGCTGCTGGGAGAATCATGCTGGTGCGATGTATGGACGGTGGATGGCTAGCTGGCAAGTTCCACCACTTTCAACACAAAGAGGCACGGGTAGGCCCTACTTCATACTGGAATTGGATTTTGACTGAGACTGCTCTTTGCTGTCACATCGCAGATAATGAAAGGGTCACTTTCGCTCATTTTCTCTTTGATTCTCCATCATGGCGCGACGCCAGAACGGTGTTGAGACTCCAATGTGCAAGGGATGCGCGCACGTGTATGAGCAGTTGGTCTTTCCACCGGCTGTCGGTACATGTATGCGATTTCTTCACGGCGTCCGTCGACAACACTGTGTGACATCGAGGGCTTACGTTTTGCTGGTTGGTGAGCCATTCATTTGACACATCATGCCAAGTACTTACTCCCCCTCCTTCTCCACTCAAGCACCGATCATCAATTTCGCACGGGGAACTGAAACCTAGACCGGGCAGGGACTTAGCGCCAGCCGCGCTCTCGACGAACTTCCAGCCCTTGCCAACGCGGGCCAAGGCAAGTGGCCTAGCCACGCTCGAGCGCGAGCTCCCGAACGGCTCCACGCAGGTGTTCATCGATCGCGTGCCCTAGGCGTAGATCCTGCAGGGGCGTCTTGATTACCTGATGAAGGACGGCGAGAGTTGGAGGTTCAACCTTGAAGAGCGCCCACAGACTTTCGGATCCTTGTGTTTTCTGCCCGACGTCATGATATCGCGATGTCTGGAGTCGTGGACTTAAGATATCGCAATGTCTTGCATCGAAGGCAACCGACATCGCCGATTCCATACTCGATGTCGCCGATCTCTGTACACTTCTGGTTTCGATATCTCCGATATGTGAGTAAGTACCATTTGGCTGTCAATATGGGAGTCCGATACGAGGGAGCCTACCGGGAAATCGCAAAAATATCTCGGTCGATGCACATTTCCGCCATAGGCTAGCTATTGAATCAGGCAGATCTAGACACAGGAAGAACTGGACAACAGAGAGAGATATCAAAATACACCGAACACATCGAACACTGGCAAGAGGGCGAATTTGAAGTTCCATACTAATATCACAGACAGCAGAAATAGTGGGACTGTCCTAGATGATGTTTTACGCGCTTCAGTAATGTCAAAGGTTCCTTCAATGATGAGATGTGACAATGCTCACCAAAACTGATAAATGGACTGAGTCATATGCATCTACTAGGGATTGTGCGACGCAAGGGGGAACGGTCATGAGCTATCGGCATCATGGTGCTGTATAACAATGTGGGTATTGTGTCCGACCATATGAGCGCCGATGCTGCTCTCGAGCGACAACATCATGTCGGGGGTGAGCGTACACTCGCATAACACAAGTTTGAATGGTGGAAAAGGATCGCTTGTTGCCCTCCTGGCTAGCATACTGTGCATCTGCAAAAATCGTGAGCCCTCATAGTCCCCTGCATCTGCGGTGAAGTCCATGTGATGAATGGTGAGATGGGCTGATGAAGCGCAGCGAGGGATGTCGACTAGACACACGCAGAGAGTCTCAGTCAGAGAAGGTCAAAAGACTATATATTGACAAGACAATACCTAGACACACGCAGAGAGTCTGAACAGTATTGTAAGTAAGTCTGAAAGACAGAAAAGAATGTGTAGGCTACTCACCTCAGTCAGAGAAGGTCAAAAGACTGAGGTGTAATGGCGAAGAAAGAGCCCCTTATATACAAAGAAAGTGGGCTGTGCATAGAGCATAAACCATAGTAACGATCACATCAAAAGATCCTGTAAGTACGCATCACAAGTAACAGTCCATGCTGATAGGATCAGAGGCTATACGTATCTACGACTACAGTATCAGTATCGTAACCATCAAAGTCCAGATCATCTTAATGATGCTGTATCATACTTCCTGACCGACGTACAGGTAATTGTCCTTGATCATAAAGATCGGAGAGTCCCGGGATACGGTCCGTCTCAACATGGGCTAGTGCTGGAAATGGGGTACTAGGATGCGATGAACTTGAAGCGGATTCCTGGTCTAACTGGGGGCGTGAAAGACATGCATTGAACAGAGTATATGCCACAGAGGCAGTGACTGCGAGGTCCTCCACCTTGATCCACTGGTTGAGGATGGTGTCCCAACCAAACTCTCCAGGCTCATGATCGTGCACTATGGCCAACGTCCGCACACCGGAGAGAGGCAAGGTCTTGAAGGCGGCCGCTGAATACTCCTTTGCAATCTCCCATTTGAGATCGCTGTTCGGCCCTCTACCTTCCACATCTGGCGCAACCAAGATCAAGAGGGTTATGGCAAGGCGGGTAGGAAGATTGGAATTGGCAACACAAGGATCCTCAGCCTCAATGCACACATCAACAAGGAAAAAGTCGTCTAAAGTGTGGATTTGACACGTTTGATATGAGTCGCGCATAAAATGAGCTGTTGAAAAGCGGGTCATGAAGAGAGTCTCGAAAGTGTCCAGCTGCTCTTCCATGGATGGCATGATTTTGTCACTGAGGAGAATGGTGATGTCAAAGTCTTGGAGGATTGGACTGGATATGAGCAGCGTAGCTCGTGATACTGGGATGAAATCACCCAGTAGAATGAAGTGGGTGAGTCGGGGAAGGACCAGAGTATGAGCGAAAGAGTCAAGGAAAACACCTGTCTAATTCTAGGATTTGGAGAGCTGGAAGATTGCGAAGGGTGTGTATCATGTCTCCAGTCGTAGGCCACATGCATCTGACATCTACTTCAACCATACGGAAGGATGTCATGGATGGCGGATAAAAGGTCTGTGATATTGCAAGTCCCTTCAGTGAGACGCGATGGAGTTGAGGGAGGGGACCGTTTAAGAACAAACCGTCGGAGAGGTCCAGGGGTCCGACGATATCAGACATGTCACACATGACAGTGAGCGATGCCAACAGGGGTGCCGAAGAGTGGAGGAGGATGGTTGCCAACTGCGATTGCATAGCTACATCTTCCTCCGTATCGCAAACTATGGCCCATTTGAGATGAGTTGTGCGATCCACAGAGTTGAAGGCCATTGCAACCGCATGAGGGTGAATGGTGTCCTCCCGTCCTTCAGGTGTTTCGTTCTGAAGCTTCATGTCAGCGTAGATGATAATGGGCCTGGGATTAGAGCGTTCAAGGGCAATTTTGGTCCATGTGAGGCTTTCGAGAGGAAGGAACATCCAGAGACCTTGACAACTGTATGCAACTTCACGCCAGCGCCTACAAACGTGCAAGACGGCGAGCCACCTGGGGAACGTATTAAGCCGACAAGGTAGATTTGACCCCCAGTAAGCAAGAGGGAGATAGCAAAATGCTTTGGACAACAGCTCCACGGGTAGACGCGAGTTGATGCTGTCCAACCTTCGCAAACTTGCCACCATAGTTGCCTCCGAGGGAGTATAGAACTCTTTCGACTTGGGCATGTTTGTGACACTACGTCCGCCACAGACGTTCGATCCAGGGTAGCTTCTACGAGAGTTGGGAGTTAGTGATCAGCGGAAAAACTACATAGTGCAATGAAGAAATACCGACATGAAGGGCTTCAGCACGGCCTTCTCTGGAGGAAAGGAAGGGGTTCGAAGCGCTGGATGGGCCTCGGGGAATTCCCACTGGCTGATGATGAGCGCAACAGACTGAACATTGGGTCAGCCCTCAGTCTAGTTGGATGATCACTGAGTGTCGCTGTGGAGAGGGCTACCACTGCTCCGACATGCTGTGGGAGATCTAGATGCCATGAAATGTGGAGAAGGCTCTTCAGCACTAAGTACTAGAGGCTAGGGAGCCTGTTAGGGATGGTCACGGTGGCATCGGACGGACAAATCTAGCATTACACAATATTGGCAGTCCTCGGGCTGAGCTTCGAAGTTCAAGTTGTTCATGTTAAGTTCAAGGACCCCAAAAGCACGGGGAAAGCCTAGTAACTCCCTCATGCAGAACTTGCCAGAGCCTTGTCAGCAAGTATCCTGGGTAGCCTCCCTCTCGGATATCGCAGCGCACCCTCACCCCGAGTAAGCTCATCAGGGTGTGATCGCCAATTCCAAGTCCTCGCTCCCGCCGGCCGGTCTATTTATCTATGAATTATAACGTGATTCACAATGTCAATACCGCTCCCATCTACTCAGTACCAAAAAGCTCCGCTCTATGTTTCAGACCTCACCTGTACTGAGAACTGCTCACAACGTCCATCCAGCACCGACCCCGCCGGGCTGCGTCGTGTGGTAGAGATAGCTGACATCGAGATAACTAGCTGAGTAGTTGCAACCTAGCTGACCGCGATTCGTTCGCACGAGCACAGCTCACTCTTATAAGCAGCATTAATCTATGGCGCGTAGGTGGCCAGCTCTTCCACAAGCACTGGCATTACGGCGAAGGCCTGTCGATCCCTCCAGCGTGCACTCGCCGCACGTCGAAGTACAGTATGTGGTTTCTTTCCGGGTGGCTCAGGGTATCGGATGGATCGCTGGAGGGCGATTTTAGATCGATATGTGAAGAGTATGTATTCCATTTTCATTGTAGCGCATGTACATCTAACTTAGTGACGGCATAGCGTAGCATAGCAGGCGAGGAGTGTATGAATGGGACTTCACTCAGATGGATCCCACTCGTACCTCGGAGAGACTACGCGAGGGTCCGCCGTTTTTGTTGAGGCTTGCACACCCACCCACCGTATCCATCTGTGCGACCAGATCCATCCACGCGACGAGGATGAGTTGCGCGGGCGCGCGGGATGGGTGCGAGCGAGCGAATGTAGGCGTGTGCACCCATGTCAATTCAACGGCACGGTGACGCAGCGGGTAGGTGCTGTAGCTCGTCGCCGAGTGCGCATAGGTTCGATTCCTGCTGCACTTGTTTATTTTGCATCTCTGCGTGCCAGTCGTCGGTCAGATGGATCCGCGCGGGATAGGGCCCACACACGGGTTGGTGGACCATCACGTCCGATCCATCCGAGCGCTGATGGATCATTGGTAGGATCCATCAAAGCTACGTAAGTCCCTCATGGCGCCGCCCTACAACACAAACATCTAAGTTATGTCCCTCTTGCCATTCAAATCTGGAAACCCACTTTTGCTGTCAGTTTTGATGGCCCTGCTGTGTACACCTTGACAGCAGAAAATGAACTGCTAACTTACAGCTCTTGGCTTTTTTTGGGCTTCTGGGCCAGCTGATCTTCTAGCTTCTCAGAGATTTGACAGATCTACCTCCCCTGTCGTTTGCTACCAAGGCAATATATTATGTATTGTTTGCTATCAAGATAATATATTACATTTCTTGAGCGTACCCCACAGATCCTATCCACTAGCCCTAAGCACACCGAGCTCCCTTTTCCCTGCAATGTCGAGCCGCAGCAAGCGCGCTGTCAGATGCACAGCAGAGTTGCACAGACATATTGACGCTGCTGCTCAAATGATAGGTAGAGGCTGCACTTACGATTCCTGTCAAGACTCAGCAGGACGACCTTCGCGGCGCCTGCAACGTCCTTGGACTTGTCAGCGTCGATCCTCAGGATGGAGGACCGGTCCTGCCAGTGCTCGTCTTGCCAGATCGCGGCCTTCAGGATGAGATCGTCCAAGTTGCGCTCCCGCAAGGCGGGGTTGTCAAAGTTGACCTGCTCGCGGCGCACGCTCAGGGACAAGAGGTAATTGCCCCGCGATGTCTGTACCTTGAGTGACGTCGCGTACTGGCGTATGTGGGACGTCAGATACAGCACTGCCTCCTTCGCGGCCTTGCCCAGCGGCGTGTCGTTCATCTCGAGCCGTTGAGCTCCATGACGACTGGCAATGGGATGACGACGGTCCACTGACCGCTCTCAACCAGCGACGAGAGCAGGATGCTCGTGTCCTTGACAAGGACCGTGTATCCCGGGCGGAGCTGCAGCTTTGGGCAGGATGGCAGTGCGGCTTTCTGCGTGAGGTCCGTGGGCGGGATGGCGGCAGCAGCGGCGGCAAAGGGCTGCTGCTGCCCTGTGAGGGCTGCAATAGGCTTTGCAGATATTACCGGCGAACCTGGGGAACATGAGTGAGATCAGTGATCCGTGACAATGGCGGCACCTGCACACAATCAATAAGACACACCTTGAAGGCCCTGACCTCGTCTGAGTCATCCTCGTCGTCGCTCGGGCCAGAGGAGTCCTCTGCGAGCTCGAGCTTGTCCTCTTTGACACCCATCATTTCCTCACTGTCCGTCCACTGTGTCCCATGCTTCCGGTGCTCCTCCTCTTCCCGCTCCGCGCTCGCCTTCTCCTCCCACACGCGCACCCTCTGCTGCAGCGGGTTCTCGATGCGCCAGTTTGGCTCTGCGCGCGACGGGGCCTTATCCCACATGAACCCGTCCACTAGCACTGCGAGCCGCGCGCTGGCCCACACCGCGCGCTGCCACCGCAACGCCTCGGTGGAGTCAGTTTTGTGCTTGTGCTCTGCCTCATCCTCATCCTCCTCCCATGTCCCATCCTCCTCAACAACCTGCTCCTTGAGCACCTTCATCTCCATCCGCTGGCCCTCACTGGAGTCCCAGAAACCGTGCTCAAACATCTTGCAGCTAGGCCATGCCATGCCTCAAATCAACCAGTCCTCGTCTGTCAAGACTGTGTCGAGGACAGCTGAAGAACCACCCAAGTCACCGACCAGGGAAGTGCAAACAGTGAGAGTGAGGACTGGGTCAAGCGCAGTGCACTGGGATTGGCAGTACAGTACGGGTACAGACGAAGTGAACAGTCTAAGGGGTGCGCAAGCGATGGGAGACAAGTATAAGTAATCTAGCTGCGAGGCTGTGCTGATAGATAAGGCGAGAGAAAAGTAGAGCGAATGGGGAAACAATAGAGAGATAAGAA
>MU277283.1:1132-11853 GCA_022160305.1 Artomyces pyxidatus | reverse complement strand
ACCAGGTTTGTGGATGAGCGTGAAATCAAAACGGGTGAGGAACAAGGCCCAGCGAGCTTGTCGACGACTCAGCTTTTGTGCCGTCTTGAAGTATTCCAGGTTCTTGTGATCGGTCCAGATTTTGAAGGGTTCAGAAGCGCCTTCAAGATAGTGTCGCCAGGCTTCAAGGGCACGAATGATGGCCAGGAGTTCCTTGTCGTAGATGTCATAGTTGCGTTCAGTCTCTGTCAGCGCTTTGGACAGATACGCTACAGGATGCCAAAGGCCATCGGGTCCTTGTTGCGAGAGCATGCATCAGGGAACCCCACCGCCGGTTATTGTGGCTTATGAGTTGCCTTATTAGATGAGTGGCTGTGCAATGCCCTTATTTCGGCTCAGCAAGATGTAAGCCTCCATTTATTGATTAGCATTGAGATACAATTCCCTTCGTTACCTCTTAAGCTCATGTACATAGACCAATCTTATTTCAATATATATTCATGAATGTACGGGATGTCTCCAGCATCACAAGATAGTCAGCACAAACATGACATTAATGTAAGCGTAACGACATGATCTACCAGCTTTCAGATGCACACGACATAGCCTGGCAGCACTCGAATTTTGCAGTCCTCCATCTCCGAGGGAACCACGCCGGTCTGCTGAACGCGCCTCCTTGCCTTCAGGTCAGTACGCCTCATTGCAGTTTGTCAGAAGCTGAGCCCGGACGCACCGCATTCACCTCGCAGCTCAATCACGCCCAGTCGACCCACTGCGCCTGCTGGCGTCGCTGTTGAGGCCCAAAAACAACCGCGTAGCCCACGCCTTGCAGCGCGCAAGCAGCGGGCCGAGGCCAAAAACCCTCCTGCCGTAGGAGCGCTGCACGGCCTTCTCGAGGCTAACCGACACGCCGGGGTGTCCAGGGAACGGTGGCAGCTGCGTCGCGTCGCCCTTCAAGTTGTGCGGGAGGAAGTACTCCACGCTGGTCGCCTGCAACGGCATTGTGGAGGATGATGGAGTGGGGGGAGGAGTTGGCGCGTCGCATGCGTCGGAGATGCACGCCGTGGTCACTGTGTATGGAACGCCTGCGGGGAGTTGCTCGAGGTCCAAATTGACCTCGACTGTCTAGATGGTGGGCAGTCTGTGAGCATATGCCGGGCAGGATGGCCAGCGCGCAAGTGTGAGGGCAGCAGTAGGCACTTACAACGTCGTCTGGGCTAGCTGGTACATTGACGTGGACAACTACCTTCTTTGAGCGAGTCATGAGCGTGTAGCGACCTTCAAAAGTGAACCACGAAGTAAGGATGTCGGAGATGCTGAAGGTGGTTGGTGGTAGGAGAAAGGTGCGGGCAGCGCGACGTCGACGCGGCGAACTTGCATGCGCGTGCCGGCGCTAGCACGTTCGGCACCGCGATGTGCATCCGCATCTGTCTGCCTTCGTGCGGTTTTGATTGGGGCATGCCAAAGCTTTGCAGGCCTTGTAACTGCCAGCAAGAAAAAACGGCGCAGAGGGCACCGGAGTGCCAATGGAATTGTGGTAGATAGGACATGTATTTTATTGTATCAAATGGCATCCTCGGGTTTAGCCTACCCGCCCCTCACTGGCTGCCTTTTTCCAATTGAAGGCGCCCCGGTCGGACTCGGAGTACGGCTCTCTCGAGGCGACCAAAAGCCCATCTCTGCTCCGGCGGTGTATAGGCTTGGGGACATTGAGGGGGACATTGAGCCTTCCTCTTCGCCATTCCTGATCCGACAAGGTTGTGTTGAGGTGGGATTGAGGCCAAAATGAGGGGGGGTACTCACATAATCGCAGCGTAACGCCGCTCGCGGTCGTCACGATACGCCTGCAGCCCCTTCAGGATGCCATCCCAGCCCACTGAACTGCCGTCTTCCGCGTCGCTGTCAGCAGGGCTGGCGGATCGCGCTCGATCGTCTTCTACGTTGCGACGGCGGGAGCTGCTGGCAGGAGCCGATTGGGGCTCTGGGCCTACATTGCGGTCGAGGGGGCTGATCGCAGCTTGAGGCGATTGCGCACGCCCATCTCGGCTGCTCTGGGCATGGCTTGCTGGAACATCGGAGTCTGCGACCGGGTCCAACGGCTTTGAATTGGGTTGGCTGTGCTCGGAGGCGCGGGTCTTCGCGCCCGATGGCGAGCGATGCGAGTTGCGCGTCGCGATGCGCGCGGCAGCGGGAATAACCAGGGGGATCTCATCGGGGTCGGACGTGGGCACCGGAGACGACGATGTAGAGGAGCCCGCAGCTAGCTCTGCATCCGTGAGTAGAGGGGGAGGGGGGGCTGTAGGGACGCGGTAGGGGTGATCAGCGGGCCTGTTGATGATTGTGAGGCGCTGCAAGTGAGTGGGTAGATTGTAAGCTCGCCACGTCTTGACACCGCCAAGCCATGCTAATGGGATGCTCACCAATGTGCGTCCTGACTCCCCATCGGGTGGAGGGAAAGTCACCTTGAACGTGCCCCGCCTGACTAGATACACGGTGTATGTGTGCGGATCGCTCCCGGCGATGATTTGCTGCGCGAGTTTCAGGAGCATCAGTACACAAAAACCCCAGTCACTGAAGAGACGCACCGGCAATCTGCTGCTCTCTTCTGGCATGTCGTGATCTTCCTGCATACTAGAGAGTGATTGTACGCAGAGGGAGAGCGCGTGGGCTGTAAGCGGCAGAGCGGACTGCCATGCGGCTCGCTGATTCCTAACGAAGGCAAGTCGGGCTTAGCCGAGACGCGTCGACACGTTCGACGCGTTGTGGACGCCGTCCACATCATTCAACAATGGAGAAATTTCCCACACGGCGCGCCCGCTATTTAAGCACTAGCGGCCACCAGCGTCCTGTTCAGCCCTCCTCCCCTCCCTGAACAACCCGCCAATAGGCAAGTGTCGCGTCTCCCCTGCCCCGCACAGCGCGTCGAACCCGGGGCCATGCGGATCCTCCCTCCTCTGCCTTCGTACCAATTTCTAACTTGCATCTCCGTTGACAGGGCCGAGCAAGGCGCGCCGTCTGCACTTTTTTCTCACAAGGCAAGTATTTCTTTGCTCCATCCCGCTCTGCAGCGCGTCGGACCCGGCACCTCAGGCTCTCCCCCTCCATGCTTCACGAGCGCGCGCCGAGGCTGACTTCCTTTTTTTTAGGGCCCCTGCTAGTCGCGATGGAGTGGATTCGCAAGGTGCGTCGTCTTTCTATCCATAGGTCCTCTGGGCTCACACCGCTTGGTCTTGGCTACCAGACGCGTTCCGCGAAGGAATTTTCGCCGTACTCCGGCTGCGCCATCCCCGCCAGCCCGGACTTTGACTTAGAGGCCGCGATCGACGCGTCTCTCATTACCGAAGACGCGAACGCTGCATTAGAAGATCTCGCGCGTGTCCCGGTGAACGATTTCGCATCGGACAACGCGCGAGAAGAGCAAGACCAGCAGACGCAAGATGGCGGAATTGAAGACATGCGACCCACGCCCGCGCCGTCGCGAAAACGACGCCCAACGCCGCTCGTTGCCCCTGCGGAACGCCCTAGCAAACGGCGAGCCTCAGCACTCGCCACGAGTGGCCCCGGTCTGCGCCCCGCGCCCCGCCAGGATAATGCGCCAGCCACACCCACACCCCAACGCGCTCCCCGCCCGACCGTTGAAGAGTTCGCTCCTGAAGATGGAGCCGACGCGACCCAGGGGCCAGCCTCAAAGAAGCAGTCGCACTCGAGCGTGCGGCGGCGCGTGCGACGCGAGGCTGCCAGAGAGAAGGAGGGCGACTCGCTCCCTGCCCCCAAGCCCTCAATGGTACTCAAGCACGCGAGCCCGCCCACGCTGGAGTCGGAGCTGGAGACAGCGCGGTTACCCATCGCGAACAGCGCTTTTGTCGCTAAGAGCGAACTGCCGCCGAGCGCGAGGGCTTTCGAGGGGCGCATAGTTGCCTTGTTCGTCCTGCTGCAGGAGCTGGGCTTCGAGCTCGTCAAATGGAACGGCTGGTGCGTAGCTCGATTCTCGGTCCCTTTTGCCAGCCTCTGATGGCGGATCAGCGAATCGAAGGCGATCGTTGACCGCGAGGGACGCATAGTCGTCTACTTAGCAGGCCGTCCTGCTAACGACGCCAGTTGGGAAAAGGCTACGAGGGAGGCAAGCGAGCTGCTCAAGACGGTGGGAGAAGAGGTCTGCGAACACGATTTCCGGCCTGATCAAAGGAAGCACCAGCGGGGGGAGTACCCCATCTTGCATACTGGATACTCTCACGGAGGCGGGCCCACGGTGCGTGGCCTCTTCTTATCCCGCCTGCCCCTCTGAACGCTTTCCAGAACCCCTACTACGTCGCTAGAAAGACAATCAGGCAAGGCAAGGCCGTTGATATGCTCAAGCGTAGCAACGCCTTCCTCCGCATCGCCGGCTTCGCTAGCAGTAAGTCTAAATCCTTCGCCTCAGAGAAGCAGCGCAGCGTGCTCATTGCCATTTCGCAGGCGCGTTTCAGATGGGGGCCCCGCTCCTCTTTGATCACTACCGCGCAGTTTTGGCAGACGCGGAACGGAAGAAACCCAGCCTCTCCAAACCCTTCCGGAACAGCGTGTTCCCGACGGCGACCTTTAACCTGGGGCCTCAAGCAGTGACACTCCCCCATCGGGACGCCCAAAACGTCCCTTACGGCTGGTGCGCGATCACCGCGTTAGGGGACTACAACCCGGAGCTCGGGGGCCATCTCTACCTCTGGGAGTTGAAGATGGTTGTAGAGTTCCCCCCGGGCTCCACAATACTCGTCCCTTCCGCCCTCATCACGCACGGCAACACCCCCATTCAACCAGGTGAAGTACGCCAATCCTTCACGCAATACTGCTCGGGCTCGCTGATGCGCTGGCACGCGTACAGATTCCGCACCAGGGAGGCGCTCAAGCGTGAAGACCCAGCACTCGATGCACGCCTGACCTCGTCGCAGGGGCAGCGAAGGGCGGCGGCGCTCTCGCTTTTCACAAAACACAAAGACCTCGCAGCGCTGCACGCCGCGCGGGCGCGCCGCTAGCCGCTCTCTGGGTCTTCAACGCGAGGCCCGCCGCCTGCGCTGGCTGGGCTAAATTTGGGTGCGGGTGTGCAGGAGGCCGGTGCGAGAGGTAGTATTAGCTCAATAGATAGTTATATATGTATGCCTATCCGTAAACGAGTTAACATAAAACGCGGCGCACAACTCTAACACGCTCGCGCTACTCCATTCGCGAGGAGCTGGCTCGGGCCCGAATCTCGGTATCAAATGAACGCTTCGCACCAGCTGCTGCACAGGGACAATACTTGCCAGCCGCTCTTCGCCATCCCGCTCGTACGCGTGTGCCACCCGGTACATAAGGTGGTTGGGCTCAGCGGCCGGTTTGAATCTTGTGAACCATTCTACATATGCCAGGTGTTCAGGAGCCTGCACATTTTGAGGAAAGCAAGCTGCTGTCGCGGTAGCAGAGAGTCGGAACACAAAGCGGACCCGTCCCGCTCGAGTTCCTAACTGCTAGTCAGGCCAAAAATTTTCACAAAAACAGCAAGAACGGGCGCACCCTGCAGCCCGTGCCGCTCTCCATCGCGCCCAGCACCCTGGCCTGCTGGCCGGTCTTCTTCGATGAGCGCAGTGTCGAAGCGGCCAGGCTGAACGCGGCCTTGCGTGTCGACGTACGCGGGGCGGACATGGATGACGTCGAGGGTCTGCAGCGCGTCCTCTCGGTTTTGCGCATCAGGATTCCAGAATTTCACTTTGTGAAAGGCCGCAACTGAACGAAATGGAAGCACGTACTGCGCCGCGATGAGTTTCACTTGGTGAGGGCGAAGATCCGGATTGTTGTGCTTGACAATAAATTCGGACAAATGTGTCCGGAATTTGTGTGCGCCGTATCGCAGGTCGGCGTTCTGAAAACTGACGGCCTTGACAGTCGGGAAACGCGTCATCTTGATACGCATCTTCTTCGGAGGACGCTCCGGCTTCGCGTTCGTGATCGGTTGCATGCCGGCAACCCTCCAGGCTATGAAGCGTGCATGCCTTCGGACCTTCTCAAGACGTTCGAGCCAGAGCGTCATTTGAGGATATTCATCCTTGTGGTTCGTCGCCCTATAAGCATCCTTAGCAAAGTCAATGTGGAGGCGCTCGGTTGCCTCTGTGCTGTAGTTGTCCGTTGTGCCAAACTGCTTGATCTTCTCAGAGAAATGTAGCAGAGAGTGAAGTTTCGGCAGATTGAAATTCTCCCGGATCCCGAGGTCCAGCAAAATTCCCTTGTTGTTATGAAACATCGCGAGGGCCTCGTCCAGGTACTCCAGGGTGGTCGTTGTATGCGATGGGTACTGCGCTATGTAGACGTAGTCGAGGAGGCCGCGAACGGTGCGAACGAGGCGAATCGGCGATAGCCCACCCGGAAGCGGAAGGTCCAAGATCACCCCGAGGAGCACGCGGCAAATATCCTTGTGCTCTTGCCCGGACACACGAGACAGATGCGATATTCCGGATGTGAAGTGACGCAAGTTGTGGTTTGGCGGGAGGCGGGCAAATTGGGCGTCAATCTCGTCCGCGCCGTACGCCCTCTTCAGCCACGAGATGACATGTTTCACCATGCCTTGATAGAGCTGGTGAAGTACGTCTGGGGTGATTGACACGTATATATCGGCGTATGGGAGGTCTTCCCAGAATGGATGGTAGATAGGTTTGATGCCGGCCGTTTTGCATGTTTCGACATATTTTAGAGGGTCGCCGTCGTCGATGGTGGCGAGGGCGGTAAGTATGTCAGGAAAGTACCGCCGTGTAAACTCGCAGTAGTACCCGAGGTCGTCTCGGTCGAGATCACAGCCTTGTGGGCACTCCATATTTTTGCAACCCGCGACCAGGCATTGCTCCGGGTAGTCGCCCACAAAGGCTGCAAATATCGGGTGGCATCGACGAATCACCCCGTCTCCGCTCGCCATCGGGACCCCGTTCAAGCCGGCCTCTTTGAGAGGGGCCAGGATCTTCTCGACGCAAGCATGAAACAAATTGGCGACGGCGCGTCTGCGAGTATCACGATTTTTGATGTGAGTCAGCCCCGTGGTAGGGAGGTACCCCAGGAGAATCTGCGCGCCTCGAGACGGCTTGCGTCGAATGTCCTTCGGAATGTTGCCGATTGTGAGGTAAATTGGGTACGCAGATTTTGTACGGAAGAGGGTCACTTGCGTCTTGTCTGACGAGATAATGGCAGGGATTATAGTGCCGCCCCTCTGGCGACTTTCGACAGCCTTCTGCAATTCTCTGTCTCAGCGCACGGAGACACGCAGCGTCACGAACAGCCGACGTACCTGGACTCTCCACCACCACTTCCCTGTGTTCATCTCGCCATACATCCGGATCGTCTCATCCTCGTCGACGTAGTGCCTTTCAGGCGCGTAAACCAGGTGAGGCGCGAACTCGGGGTCGCTGTACAGAGCCTTGATGCACTCCATCGGGTCCCGATAATATAGTGGGTAACTCTCGCCAGCGACCACAACGTTATCGCGCATGAACTTTGGCCGCCCCGGCAGTTTCTTGTCGATGATCTCGTTGAGTTCATGCGACGTCTTGTACGGCAGCTTCAACGTGTCGACTATCTGCAACAACCCGAGGGTGAGCACGCCAATCACAACATGACCTGGCTGGCTGGCAACATCTCTCACCTTGTCAATCTTCAGGAATTTTGTGAAGGCGTTTGAACTGGGCCCGATCTCCTTCGCCCACTCAGCAACATCCCACGCAAGCTTGTGAGGAAGCGGATGGTAGTGATTGTTTCCATCCGCGCCTCCGACGAGTTGCTGGTAAGCCTGGTAAGTTGAACTGTTTGTGTTGCCTATAGGCGCGCCAGCATGTCCCCCGGGGAATGGGACGATGATCGGCTCATCCCAAAGCGCATCTTCGGCCTCTCGACGACGGGCATCATCGTTGGCTTCCTGCCCTGCCTGCTCTCCACCTGCTTGACCAGCACCATCCGCGCCGCCGTTGTCCGTAGCTTCTGGGCGCTGATCTGGACCTGTGCCATCTTCGCCATCCACGTTGGGGCCTGCGCCTCGGGTTTGCACGTCGACCTCCATATTGCCTCTAACGGGGGAGCGAGCCGGGCTGCGACTGTCGCGCGAGGAAGGTGGGGGTGGGGCATGAGGCTCAGCGTCCTCACCGAATAACTGAAAATGGGCTTCGGCATCAGGATCCACAGCGTTGTCGTCCTCATCCTCGTCATCTGGAGGGCCTTCCATCTCACCGGTAGCGGCCGCGGCTGCGTCGTCAGCATCGTTCCAGTCAAAGTCTTCCGGCCGGTAATCGCGGCCAAAGTAATCCCCTCTGAAGACGGGCTGTCCGTCCTCACCTTCTTGATCCATCTCGAGCCTCGGTGAGCCAGGTGGGTCTTGATGAAGTCCTTCATTTTCCGTAGAGACGGCGCGGGGACGATTGTCTTCCCGATGGCCTACGAAGACCGGCCGGATGTCCAGCTCTTCATCATCGATCTCGGGGCTGGGGGTGCGACGCACGCCGGGGTCGACGACGTCAAGCTCCGGAGAAGCTGCGAGGCGGCGATCGTTCCCACGTTGTTGGGGCTCAGCGCTGGAAGCGGCGGGGTTGTCCAGGTAGGCAAGGCCGTGTGCTCGAGACGCGATGCACTCGGGCTTGGAGGATTTGGCCAGATGCTGATTGAGAGCAGAGCCCTTGGTGAATGACTTGCCGCAGCCACGGCAGGCAAATGTTGAGGGCATGGTGGGCAGGCGGACAATAAGATGATTGACAGAGGATAAAACGTATGTTTATTGTGCCCCGTCCACAATGTAGTACTTATCGGACGAGCAAGCTATCTTGACGTGCGCGGACTTGTAAGTGGTGAAGCCGGCCGGCGGAATTTGAACTTACCAAAACTGCCAGCTTGCACGCAAGCGACTCGTCACATCCTCTCCCTCAAACCCATCTCACCACCCCCCGCCGCGTATTGCTTCGCCATCCACGTAATATTCATCCACTCACTCAACTGACTTATGGGCAGGCGGCGCTCACAGGCAGCCTCCCAAAAAACAGCCGCGGAGCAGGTTGGCGCCGTCGAGCCCGACGACGACAGGGCTCCCCCCAGAGAGACTCGCCGGAGCAAACGCGTACGCGAGGAGGCGGCCGCGCAGGAAGAGAACGACAACCCCCTCACTGGCTCGTCCAGGAAGGGTTCTCGAGGTAAGAAGCGAGGCGGCAATCAGAGCCCCGGGCGACTGCTGATGCCATGTCATCACACAGGTCAACCGCAGAAAAAGGCAAAACAGGCCCGCGGTGCGTACCTTTACGGTTGTTAATCCAGGCTCATCTTGCGAGCCCTTCATCAGGCTCGACGCCTGTGACAGCCGAACCCACTCGTCGCAAGCGCGCCAACACCAGCGAACTTCAGCCAGATACCATCAAAAAGCCCAAGGCGAAAGCTCACCAAGGTATTGGCCTCCAACCCTGTGAGACGCGCTCCCGCTGACAAGACTTCTACGCAGCAGCGCCGGCGGTTCTTGAGTCTGACACGTCTAACGCGAGCGACCACCAGCCTGCTACTCGGGCCCCGAGTCGTGGGCGGCGACTCACAAAACGTCAAGGTCAGCCTGCGCCGCAGAAACAGGAAACAGGGGGCTCACGCACTGACCATGGCCCGAAGGATCACCAACGGCGTCGACCGACATCGCGGAAGCATTGGACGGCCTTCAAGTTGCCGATGTCGAGGAGATACCAAACGAAGACGAAGACAGCGAAGAGGGGACAGGGTCCGAGTCGGAGTCCTCAAAATCTACGTCTGAGGAAGAAGGCAGCGAGAAGTTCAGCGAGAGTGGCGGTAGCGGCGCCGAGCAAGGACATGCAGGCCACGGCGCTACGAAGGGGGGGAAAGGAAAGTCGCGCAGCAGCGCAGGAGAGCAGCTGAGCCTCGCGGTAAGCCATACAATCAACCACTGACCCGCGACGCAGCGCTGACAGGCGACTCACCGTTAGATACCAGCGTTCGAGAAATCGAAGAGCAAAGGCAAGGGAGTAGCCGCCGGTGACTCGAACGGCTTCTCGAGCGTCTCTCGGCGGAAAGGCGCTCGAGTCGTCACTCCCAACGAGCGCCCGGTCGCTCTCATCTCAGACAGCGACTCAGATGACCCAAACAAGACAAAGTGGCCCGCCCTCCCGAAACGCGTGAAGCCTCGCCCGATCACTTCATTGGCCGCGTCTCCCACCAGCACCATCGCTCCTCAAGAGCAGCCAGGACCCCGCCACGTCCGCCGATGGTAGGTCCTCGGTCAAGAGCGCAGGGGCGCCGAGCGCAGGCCAGAGAACAATAGAGGCTCACCCTCCTTCCCAGGTGCGTCTGCACTGTTGGAGTTAGCCTGTAGGACCACTGACACGCTTTTCCAGACCTCTCGTTGTTACGGTTGTGGCATTTCCTCGGACATGTAGCTATTTGTTTTCTCTTTCTTCTCCTTACTTTTATGCTGTGCGGACTATACGCGCTCCATGGACGGCACGTAACTCTGGACTCACATGATGCGCAATCATCATTGTACTTATTTATAACTCGTTACTTACTCAGCTGGCTGACTCACTACGTTTTACTCATCCGCTTACTGATCCTGCTGCGGATGACTGATACACTTAGTAACGTTACTGCGGCTTACTGATAGAATACTGCGGATTACATCAACGCCATAGTCCGGGACAGTATATATAGCTCGCGAACTCGCTTCTTGTACCTTAGCTCGTTCACTTCGCAATACTACTGGATCTTCTATCAGAACT
>MU277282.1:15242-82017 GCA_022160305.1 Artomyces pyxidatus | reverse complement strand
CTCCGTCGTTACCGTCGATGTCGTCGCGTCGCCGCGTGCTGACATATGACGTAATGGCGACGCGCTCAATCCACAGTCGCGCGCCTCTTGCTCGCCGCGCTCACCACCGACTACTATGAGCTGAAATCATGACTTTCCTCTCTGCTCTGCATGCTATCTTTTCCTTTCATACCATCTCGACCTCAGTGCTCGCCGTTCTGATCTATGCCGCCGTCTTCGTCTCGCTCTTTATAACGGACCAACTCCCCCCCGTTCCAAGCCCTGCACGTCAGCAGGGTCTGAGTTTGGATCGTGCATACAAGGATCTGAACTTCGTATGTGGTTGTCTTTGCCAATTCATCCCGTGTTCATCGATTGCACAGCTTGCAGCACGTCCTCATCCTTATAACTCGCATGCAAACGACGTGGTGCGAGAATATGTCTTGCAACGCGTTCAGGACATCGCGTCCGGTCATGAACACGTTCATATCGTGAATGATACAACCAGCACTGCCGCCTTTTTTTACACAAATCGCGCAGTCTACTTTGAGGGAAACAACATCATCGTGAAGGTAGATGGAACGGACGAGACTGCGAAAGGCGTGTTATTTTCCGCACACTTCGACTCTGTTTCTACTGCGCCTGGAGCAACAGACGACAGTATGAGCGTCACAGCGCTTCTTCAGATGCTCGCGTACTTGGCTGAGAACAGGCCGCGTCTGACAGCAGTGTTCAATATCAACAACGGGGAAGAGGACGGCTTGCACGGCGCGATCGCGTATGTCTAATTGTATACCATTTCGAGAACAATATTCACAGAGGAAAATCGCAGGTTCTTGCAGCATCCTTGGTCGAATCTCACAACCAAGTTTCTGAATGTCGAGGGGGCAGGTTCTGGGGGGTAAGCGACCCCGCTGGTCCATTGTGTTTATATACTTGATATACACCCTAGTCGCCCCTTCCTATTCCGCACGACATCTCTGGATGTTCTGCGCGCCTTCAAGAGTGTCCCCCACCCACACGCGAACGTCCTGTCTGCGGATGCATGGTCCCGCGGGATCATCCGCTCTGATACCGACTATAGTATATACGCCGCCCCGCGTGATGCCGGACACACCAACTGGAAAAACCATCGAGGAGCAGGTGGGGGCATGGACGGAGCCGATGTTGCCTTCTACAAGGGACGCGCACGATATCATACAGCGGGCGATTCCGTACGTGGAATGGGCAGGGACGGCGCGAAACGCGCCCTATGGGCAGTAATGGCTATTGCGCGCAACGCAGGGCAGGCGATGCTTAACACACCGGACAACGACGATGTAGTTGGCCAGGCAGAAGGAGCCGTTTACTTCGAATGTCTGTATATGTTTCCTTCGCCTGCCCGCTTGACCGCTGATGTTTCATCTAAAAGTGTTCGGGTCTTACTTGATTACTCTCCCGCTACGCGTGCTACTCGCCATCAACGTTGTTCTGGCCTCTGCTGGTCCGATCGTCGTGATTGCTCTCGCCTTCTTCCTATATCGACAGTCTCTGCTCACGCCGCAGAGATGGTGGGCTCAGGCAGCGCGGGGATACGGTCGATTCTGGCTAGCTTTATTGCTTAGTGTCGCGGCGCAGGTTGGCCTTGTCTTTGGCTTCCTCCAGCTGAACCCTATGGTGGGCAATTCTGATGCTCTTCTTCATATCCCTTCTGATAGACGCTTTGCTAGACTGTGCATGCTCATTATCTTGCGACCACCGTATCTATTGTGTCTCTCGCGTATCTCACTCTAGCGGCCCCGCTTACCGTTGCGCAATACGTCCGACCCATTCCTGCCGCAAAGCAGAAGCTCGTCGTACTTGGCGAGCTCTATTTCCTGACGTGGGTTCTCCTCGTTGGGGCAACGGTCCTCGTGCAACGCACTGGTCTTGCAGGTACATACTGGGTCGGCTTGTGGAATGCAGGCCTCCTACTCGCCCTTGTGTTTGCCATGATGGAAGGGTTGTGGGGTAAAGGACGAGGAGGAAGGGAGATTCTGGAAGACGACGAGCACAGAAATGGCGAGGGCAGCACGAATGTCGTCGTGGAGGCGCCGGAGGATGGTGTTCAAGAAGAGGAAGAAGCATCTGAGACCACGCCGCTCATCAACGGGGCTCGTGACCGTGAACTTCCGAAGGACTTGGTGCTTGATGAGGAAGTGCAAGACAAGGCATTCATTTGGTGGATAATCCAGATGATCCTGTCCGTGCCGGTGCCCTTGATCACTCTTGGAGCCATCCTTCTCCTCTGGCTTGGCTCGATGCCGCAGACGGCACCGGATGGCGGATGGGTCGGGGTTGGTGAGTTATTCACACCATCGCCCTTGGGCCATTCACCGCTAATACAACATTCCTTTAGTGTATGCACCATTATCACTCCTCTGTCTACTGCTGTTGCTCCCGATCGCACCATTCGCGCACAAGATGCATCGATCGCTAACTCTACTCATACTGGTCGTGTTCATAGCGACAACAGCGTATGCCTGGCTTGTGTGGCCGTTCGACACGACCGAGGGCCGTCTCAAGGTCTTCTTCAGGCATAGAGCCGAGCTCTCGAATACAACATCTCATGCCTCAGCCTCTAGCCCTCACCTAGTGCGCGCCATCACTGAGCTGACTGTTGTCTCACGATACGCCGAGCTCCTTGCCAAGGAGCTACCATCAACTTGGACCTCTCCCTCACCCGTGATCAGCACGGAGGGCCAGACCATCAAGGGGCTCACGACGTACTCTTGGGAGGTCGGGGATGACTGGTCACCCTCGGTGCAACCTGCCACGAGCAAGGACGCGACATGGTTCCACGTCAATGCCACCAGACTCGACGCAACGTCTGCACGCTTCGAGATCCGCGGCACCAACACCCGTGCGTGCAAACTGTATCTGGACAACCGCCATCTGCAATGGTTCCGCGCGCGAACCATCCCTGGGGGAAGGTGGTCAGGGAGGGAGGTCCCTGATGGGATGTCTATCGATGAGGTGGCGCTCTGGAGTCGCGACTGGGGTCGTGCGTTCGAGGTGGAGATGCGGCTGGACGAAGGAAATGACGAGCAGGTGCGTGGGCGCGTCGCGTGCTCGTGGAACTCGGCGAGCGCACGCATCCCTGCGTTCGAGGAGACGCTGGCGTTTTTGCCAGAGTGGGCGGCCGTGACGAAGGCGAGGGAAGGGCTGTTGGAAGCTACGAGTGCCTTTATTCTCTGACAGAGTGTCATTTCTTGAAATATCTGACGCAGGCTGCGGTTTGATGTGAATTTGAGGTATGAACGTTGAGCGTGGGGTGGGTCTGCGCTTCGCGGTGACCTCGAATAACAGGTTTGATTGTCTTTTTCCGTCTGTCTCTTTTGCCACAGATCCATGTCGCTGACAAGAATAAACGTCGCCTTCTGGGAGATTCAGAAGCCGGCGGCGACCGGGCAGCGGTCAGCGGCGACCCTGGGTGACGTGCGAGTGCGTTGAGAGGTAAAATATAGACTGATTCGTACTAACCAAGCCATCTCTGCCGCTCCGCCCTCTTCTCAATCAGGTCAAAGATGCGGGGAATACTGGGCTACGTCTTGTCTATCTCCGACAGCGTCCATCTCTCTGCAAAAAACCTTGCAAATATAGGCAACTTGAAATACCTCGAGCTGACTCGAGCTGAGCGCTGATCGGTTGCGGAACGACAGATCGCCAATTCTCGTAAGAATCACGAAAAGTCCGGTTGCGGAATGACTGTCGTTATACAAATAGAAGGATGAGTGTCCTTCAGGCTTCACTGTGTAGTTATCTCACAATTTGGACTGTGTTAGATCTTAGTGCAGCTGATGCCCATAGTTTGGACGTGCGGGCTACGACGTAAGCTACCAGGGTTCCTCGGCGATCGTTGTCGAGGAAGTATCTTACAGATCTGGTAGCCTCAACTGCTTCAACTCGATGCATTCTCACGCCGCTTATCCTTGAATCCGAAGCAAACGCGGCGGGACGCCGTAAAGTCTACGTCACCGTCTCAGCAAGTACTGGCCGCAGGCAATTCGAACGCGTCACTACCTTGAAGAGTGCAGCCGTCATCCTCCAGAGCATCATATCGCGAACCAGAGCTCGTCGAGACCGCTGTCAAAGTCGTGCATTGAAGATCGACTACGGAACACTAACACCCAGAATCCGTCCATACGAGACCCACGCGTCATGTCTCACTAGTTAACGCGTCAACGCTGACGCACGAATGTTATTTTCAATACTCGTTCATTCGGTAGACGCTCGCCACGGTCACACGCTTCGAGTGCCGAGCAAGCTTCAATGACAGAATATTCCCAGAGAGCCATGCCGATCCTCCCGAAGCAGGGGTACAGGCTAAGAAGTTGTGACTTCCACTGAAGACAACCGTATTGATGTTGAAATCATACGGCCATAAATACAAGGATACAACGTATGAGATATTGCTGGATACAGAAATTCGACGCATTCAACCCAGAATAGAAGAGGGACTAAACTGGTAGTTAATCGTAACCATCGCAGAGAGGGTCTGTGTTCCCCGGGAAGCAGTCCGCGGTGCTGACGCAGTACTAAAGTCGCGAAGTGTTCCATTAGATAGAGAACAATGCCTATAAGGGTTGTACTCACAGGCTGTCCTACGACGAGATTATCGCAGGCTGTATCGACGTTGTCGTTGAGTTGGTAGAAGTCTGAGACGGTGAGACTGAAAGCCGTCGCAAGTGGTACGCAAGACGTCGCCGTCGCCGTCTCGTTCAGTGTACACGTCGGGGTAAACGCTGAAGATGATGTCATTTTCGGTAGCTTAACAAGCGCAGGCAAGCAGAACATACTTCCGAGGCAGACGTAGTGGCCAACCATTGTTGACATGGAGGCAGCGCCTAAGAGGGGGTCAGCTCCGAATCCGAGCTTCTGACGACTATCAAGCGATGAAACGCACAGTTGAGGCCGGGATTCAAGCTTTGAAGCTTGCTAACAGTGACACCTGACCACGACTGAATAGTATTACACGTGTCACCTGAACTGCCGAAAGGGTGAGCGCAATGAAGTGCAGACAGCGAGCAGACGCATACGAGACACGATAGGTTTCTGAGATATCGTCAGTGCCGTTGGAGCAGGGATGACGAGATGGTAGCTCACCAAAACATTCCGATCTTGGTCCAGCGGCATTTACAGAAGTTAGGGACAATCCCCAGACAAAGACCGATAGGGCAGCGGCGGTGAGTGCTGAAGCGAACATCTCGCAGGGGTGTAATGGCGTGTTGACCTGGCAGACGCTATGTCGCCTTTATATAGTGACAAGGCCGGAGCATGCAAGAAGGGTCGTCACGGCATGTGCGAACGCAGCCGCATACGAGCATCCCGTCCGGTACGGTTTTGCAGCAAGCAGCCAGTCATGCGTTAACTCGGTGACGCGTGGCTCCGTATGGGCCCGCGCTTCTTCGGTGATTTGGTCCCCCCTTCAGGGCTTCGCGGATGCGGGGAATAAGAAATGACCATGGGGCATCTGGCATTCTAATTCTGATGCATTGGACGCAAGTAGGGGTGGACTTGTATCGTTCAGCAGAGCCTAAGCATGATGATGTGAAAACCACCACTCACGTTCGCTTCGTCGGAGAAAGTCACAGGCCAGACTGGCCGCACCGATTCTCCTACTGGACTCGCCCTTGCCATGTGCCAGGAGAGGGTTCAGTAAGGGGTCTGTATGACCCACGAACACATCCGAATGTTATCCGTGAGGGTTGCCTTGATGGATCGCTTTCGAGGTTCCGAACCTGCTCGCTGTCTGAGTCTCAGGCCCGCAAAAGTCACGTGCAAAGCAAAGCACTTATGACTCTCGAGCGCTACAGTAGCGGTCTTCGCCGGCGCTACGCTACAGCTCCTGGCACAGTGCTGTTGCTCCTCCTTCGAACCACATCATGATCCTTCCAATATCCTCACTGATTCTCTGTGGAAAGCACCGCTCCGACTCACCCGGCAATTCACGATATACGGCGCTCTCAAGCACAATCAGGCCACTGGCTGGCAGTCGCGAAACGGCGGAACACTGGGCAGAATGCTAACGTCGCGGAACGTCTTTCTTTCCACGGGAAGTGTCCTTGCATTCCTTCGCGTTCTTGATAGCATTTCTGGCCTCATGGTGAATTCAAAACTCAGAACGCCATTGACGACGTTTCCCAAATGTGGTTGGGTTTTCTCTCCGTATTGATCGTGCTTGGACAGGTTCGCGCGCCCGTGGCCTATTCAGCCGGAGCTCAGGAAATACATCCATATCTAATCATTATCTCCGAATCAGAAGGCAGCCAGTAAATCGCGTTCCAGAAGTCAACTTCAGCTCCACCTGCCATCCCATCGTGTTTGCAACGATACTACAGCCTCGCGGTACAAGCTCTCGTACACGCGAATCACCGATGACGGTGTGCGCTTCCTTGATCCTCTCAAGCTTGACAATAATCCATCTCGGTCAGCCATGTGTCTCTGCACCTTCAAATCGCTCACTACACAAATGTGTTTCATCTGGGACTTCTTATTTTGATCACTTCCCTGGAGGAAATACCCCCCATATATCGCAGTGTTCCTCTGGTGCTTGAACTCTAAGGCGCTTCATGCGAAGTAACCCGTCACATGCCACAGCTCAGCACTGGACGCCCTCACTTTGACGCGATGGCAGCTGGCTGCCGTTTCGACGTTTGCAAGCGCTAAACTTACTCTCCAGTGTCCACGTGTGACTGCTATCGTCATGAAGATGCGTATTCGACGTTTGGACCCTAGGTACGTGCACGTTAACCCCTGTGGCGTCACACTACGAGAACCTGGCCAATCTCAGAGACAACGCTGCCACCGAAATCTACGACCATAGAGCCTGTTATCTCCGGGCGTCAAAATGGTAAGCCACATTTGTATTGGACATGTCGGATAGACTAGGCACTTATCAGCGAGCACAGGAAGGTCCTATTCCGTTGTGATATGTAGGATATATTCCTTCCGGCACCCTGTTCTCATGCCAAACATCCTCTGCATCATTTGTCTCGAACCACTTCGATTCATCGCTGCGCATTAAACTTGATGCGAGCGCCTGTAATCCGTAAGGGTGTTGTCGTCCGCTCTGGTGACTTTCAGCCGGTAAGATGTGCTGTTTGTGGGCTATGACTAATTCAGAATCAGATACGCTGCGACGGCTTCATCTCTCCTCACAGGCTCTCGCCATTCCTTCCCTCGAAATCGGGTTCTCAACACCAGACACCAGGCCTTCAGGCTCAGTGTCTGACAATTCTCGACTGGACGAATCTTGTGGCGCTGCCAGCAGGCAATCGTCGCGTTCAGCCCTTCACCCGTCCCTGAAGCTCAGCGCTCAACCCTGCCCTCTTTCCGCGCCTCCGCCGATTCGCCCACATGCACGTACGTGGCACCGCCACCCAAACATCGCCCATCGCTATCCGAAGAGCAATACATGTTTGAAACAGGGTAGCTTCTTCTGACTCCCCGCTTAGCCGTCGTGGCGTGGAAGAGGGTATAGCATCTTCGCATTTCTGGAAGAGCGTGTCCTATCTCCCCAGAGTCCGGAAAGAATTTGCCATCCCCGCGGATTGGAAGATTTGATATTGAGCATTTGGGCGAACCAGCTTTCTCCACGCGAGGCGGGCTTACTGCAGCAGCACTGCCAGTTGTTTCGGAGCCTCTTCGTCGCCGTCCAGCTTCCGAAGTCTCTATAGGACAACTCTATAGAACGACCGTCTACCCTGGCCCTGTGGGATGCTAGTTCAGGCTGGGGATATGGTGATCTTGGGCTTACGTGCATCATCGACGGTAAGACGCGACCGGACTTCAAACTGGGTACCGAGTCGCTGATCTGCGGGTTGAAGAGGGCCGCTGCGCGAAGCGGCTTCGTGCGGCCTGCCGCCTTTGTCGCTGGAGAACGGGCGGAAGAGATGGGAACACCCTTCTGCCGCGGTACACAAGACCGTATCAGAGGGCGAAGCAGAGCGGAAAGGGAAGCCCACCTTGTCGCCAGTGCAGCTACTTCGCGCCCGGACCTTCATGGCATCCGAAGGTGTAAGTAGTCAGTATGTATCCGCTGGGATGATGTGGCGAGGAAAATGACGGGTGCACTTCCAGATCCTCCGATTGCGAAAAGCGTGGTGTGGTTTAAAGACAAGGGTCGGCTGCGTGTCTCATTATGTTGACAGTGCCAAGCTATCAGGCAAGAAATAAGCTTTGAGTTGATTGTTCCTGGTCTCGGAAGAGAGCAGGCTTTGTCTTGAATCGTCTATGTAGAACGGACCCTCGCGCTGTTCCTCAAAGGGTTCATAGCTTGCAGATTGTAGATCGCGCGACAGCTCAATTGAAAGTAGTTTCCGTCTCCACCCGCATCTCCGACCGCTGGACCATGCTCTCTGACACCTCGCTCCCAGCTTCGAAGCTTCTTCAAGCATTCTTTAGCAGGTTTACTACTGGACCACTTCAAGAGACCAGGAAGGACCCTCAGGATATCGACGACTGGTGCTTGGCCATGGCAAATTGCTTTGCGATCTCAGTGCGGGGAAGTCACGCTATTCTGGCGCGCGCCATCGGGTCGCTAATGCCCGGTCAATACCCGGTCCCGGTGTTAACTTAAGAACTCTGGCGTCTTCAAGTCGAGTCTGTCCCGCTTGCTGTAGGGCTACGCAGCTAACTTATCGCCGACCGTGGGGTCCAATATCTGGTAAGTACTTACTGCGCTCTTTAGAAGACTTCGGAAAATATGCTGAGCGAACACTGAGCCTAGGCTGTATTTGCATAGTGCATAGTAAGTATATGATGTCAACTTCCCCAGATTCTGATGCTGAACTTCAGCACCAACATACGGAGATCGACCACCCGATCACCAAAGAACGGTTGCAAAAGAATTGCACACATGATGCGCTTTCTTGTAACCGCACCATGCACGTAATTGCATTTTTAAGTGACCGAGGGTCAGACGAGCACCCAGGTCGACCAGACAGGCATCCCGCAACCCACGCATACTTGATGTAGGCATCCAAATATTCATTCAGAGCTTCCTGGCCCCTTCCGTTTCCGCGTCAAGGTCAAAATTAACCCTTGGCAGTTGTTTCACGGCAGACTGCCGCTGAGTCGCTAACGTCGTGAGCCCCCCACCTGATCTGCAGCCCCGCAGTTGTCCTGTCCTGGGGCCTCATCCTCCCGGTGGTTGGGAGGATAAAAGAAGAGCTTGGCGAACTGGTCTGTCCGTCGCCCACAATGACACTCTTCTCACCGCGTGGATTAGTGGTCGCCTTCGTCGCCGCCTCCCTTGACGGAGCACTAGCATTCTTCCCCAACTGCGTCGGCTCCTACCTTCCACAGGCAGCATGCAATACTTCACTCTCTTTCATGGAAAGAGCCTCTTCCATCGTGGCGTCGTTCACCTTAACCGACGTCGTGGTCAACCTTGGAACTAGTTCACCCGGGATGGATTATGCAGGAATACCCCCATATAGGTGGTGGAGCGAGGCGCTGGTAAGTCTCATATTCGTGAATGCATTTCCAGACAAAGCTCACGAGCGTGTTGATTCCGTAGCATGGTGTAGCGTTAAGCCCGGGAACATTTTTCGCGTCGTCTGGAGAATTCAGCTATGCAACCTCTTTCCCGGAGCCGATCAACCTCGGCGCGACGTTCGACGACCCGCTGGTTCATTCCGTCGCTTCCGTGATTAGCACCGAAGCTCGGGCGTTCAGCAATGCCAACCGTGCCGGACTCGACTTCTTTACCCCGAATATCAACCCGTTCAAGGACCCTCGATGGGGGCGTGGGCAGGAGACCCCCGGCGAGGACCCTCTCCATATCTCGCGTTACGTTTACCAACTCGTGACTGGCTTGCAAGGCGGCGTCGGGCCGGATCCATACTTCAAGATCATCGCCAACTGCAAGCACTTTGCAGGCTACGACCTGGAAAATTGGAATGGGACCAACCGGATGGCATTCGATGCGATCATCTCTACCCAGGATCTCGCCGAGTTCTACACGCCGTCGTTCCAGAGCTGCGTTCGCGACGCGAAGGTTGGCTCGGTCATGTGCAGCTACAACTCCGTGAACGGCATCCCGTCTTGCGCGAATCGGTACCTCCTGCAGGACATCATCCGCGACTACTTCCAGCTCGGTGACGACCAGTGGATCACAGCGGACTGCAACGCCATTCTCAACGTCTTCGATCCTCACAACTACACGACGAACTTGGCGGAGGCGGCTGCACTGTCGATTCAGGCGGGCACGGATCTAGACTGTGGAACGACATATCCCGGGATTCTCGCGCATGCAGTTGATCAAAACCTGGTAGCGGAAACTGATGTCAGAACTGCTCTCACTCGCCTGTACGGCTCTCTCGTTAGGTACGCGTCGTCTTATTGTGATCGAATCCTGCTCATATTTTCTCCAGGCTCGGTTTCTTCGACGAACCCTCTGTTCAACCATACCGTCAACTAGGTTGGAAAGACGTCAACACGCCCACAGCACAGAAGCTTGCGTACACAGCCGCCGTAGAGGGCATGGTGCTTCTCAAGAATGACGGCACCCTTCCGTTGTCGAAGAAGACAAAGACCATCGCGGTCATAGGACCATGGGCGAATGCTACGAATCAATTGCTGGGTAACTACGAGGGAATCGCTCCTTTCCTCGTCACCCCTCTCGATGGATTCAAGGCCGCCGGGTTCTCCGTGAAGTTCGCCAATGGAACTGGAATCTCGAGTAACGACACCAGCGGGTTCGGTGCTGCCATCGCTGCTACTTCGCACGCGGACGCGATCGTCTTCGTGGGCGGCATCGATGAGACCATCGAATCTGAGGGCATGGATCGCATGAACATCACCTGGCCCGGGAACCAGTTGGATCTGATCGGGGAGCTTGCGAAGCAGGGGAAGCCGCTTGTAGTGATCCAGATGGGTGGAGGCCAGGTCGACGACTCGGCGCTCAAGGCTAACCCTGCTGTGAGTGTTCTTCCACCATGTCTGTCTTCTCTATCTGACATACGTATCTATCACCACAGGTTGGTGCCATCCTTTGGGGAGGATATCCGAGCCAGAGCGGCGGAGCGGCCCTCGCCGACGTCGTCTCAGGGAAGGCTGCCCCCGCCGGACGTCTGCCCATCACCCAGTACCCCGCCGACTACGTCGACCAGATCCCGATGACTGATATGGCTCTCCGCCCGAACGCATCCACGGGTTCGCCTGGCCGCACGTACAAGTGGTACACCGGAACGCCGATCTTTGAGTTCGGCCATGGGCTGCACTATACCAACTTCAGCTTCTCCTGGTCGTCGACGCCTGCTGCTTCGTACGACATCCAGACCCTCGTCTCCTCTGCGAAGAGCAACAACGTAGAGTTCCTTGACGCCGCTCCCTTGGAGACGTTCAAAGTGAAGGTCAAGAACACCGGTCACATAGCGTCGGACTACGTGGCGCTCCTCTTTTCGAACACCACTGCGGGTCCGTCTCCTGCACCGCTGAAGCAGCTCATCTCGTATACCCGCGTCCATGGGGTCGCCGCCGGCAAGACGGCCGTCGCAGCGCTCAACGTCACACTCGGCGCGATAGCACGGGTAGACGAGCAGGGGAATAGCGTGTTGTTCCCTGGGACTTACGATATCTGGCTGGACACGACAGGTGCTCTTAAACACAGCTTCCACTTGACAGGGAGCAGTGTTCAGATCGCGACATGGCCACAGCCGAGTTCTAATTGAATTGGTGGCGCGCCTCTTTCCCATGTCTGAATACCATTACATATGGGATTTCAAGGACACGATTCCTAAATAACAGCACGACCTTTTGTACCTACTTCTCGCACCCTCATGTCCCCTTCTAACACCCTGACGAAGTTTCAATGCTCCGTAGTGATGCACTGGAATCTAAGGCTTCTGGATGAATATATTCGACGGCTATAATTACATCAGACGCCTATAGAACGGGGGCTAAGTACTGGCGATTCAGGGAATAATCGGAGCCGCTACCGTACTTAGCGAGGAGAGCGTGACGGCGCGTAATGGATGTGACGGACGCGTGAGAGTCACGTGTATGTGACAGTCGTGTTTCTTGTGAATGGCACGCGCCACGTTGATTGCAGCGTTGAATCGTCCTGCCATGTCTCCTTTACGATACCCAAAGGTCGCCGGTACGTAGGAAGCCTGCAGAAAAATTCTCCCATCGTTCACGAACAGCTCTCAGGCTACAGGCTGGTCCAGAAAGTGGGCGGTGGCAGTTTCTCTAGGTGAGCTCTTCCCAAGGGTCGCGGCATGTGATCATGGCGATATGCAGACGACCTGGTCCACAGTGTCTTTCAGGCCGTACATATTGAAGACCATCGGGTTGCGGCATGTAAGGTGGTCACCATCAGCAAGTCGACCACTGCCGCTGAACGCAAGACCCTGGACAAAGAGATGAGGGTTCATGCAGCCTTGAAGCATCGGAATGTGTTGGAATTCATCAATGCCGTGATTGTCGAGCCCGATGGAAAATCGCCATATTTCCCGGCGTTCTACATGCTACTCGAATTTGCGGCCGGAGGCGACCTCTTTGACAAGATTGGTACGTGTGCTGACATGCCACCTGTAGCCTCGTTTCATTCTCAAGGAATCCGTCTAGCTCCCGATGTGGGTATCAATGAGGATCTTGCTCACTTTTACTTCAAACAACTGTTGGACGGTCTCGTAAGCGATTGTGTCACTCGCTTTGTACTCCAATACACTCTGACCATACCTTCCAGAGTTATATTCACTCCGAAGGCGTGTGCCATCGCGATCTTAAACCAGAGAATCTGCTCCTGGACTCTGTGGGCACTCTGAAGGTCTCAGACTTTGGCCTGTGCTCAGTGTACAAATTGAAAGAGTCCGGTCGGACGCGTATGCTTACGGAGCGATGTGGCAGTCTTCCATATGTGGCCCCTGAGGTACACGATTCACTACCTCAACCGCACTCGATCGACTTACGACATGAAATTAGTTGAACTCCAGTGACCCCTACGATGCAGAACCGATCGATGCTTGGGGGATCGGTGTCATCCTGTTCGCCATGATCGCAGGCAGTAAGCGATATATACATACTCTTCGGCGCATTCTATTGACGATGATCCAGACACGCCGTGGGACGAACCGACACGGCGCAGTTACGAATACTCCCGCTATCTGAATGGCGAGATCTTCCAGGACGCACCGTGGAACAGGATTGGAAAGAGCGTTCTCTGTACATGCTGGCCCTGCTCTTGTTTGTCTTGAAACTGATATATTAATGCTCCGCAGCCCTGATCACTTCTCTCCTCACGGTGGACCCGAAGAGGCGTATCACACTTGCCGATGCATTCCAACACCCATGGGTCTTCCGGTAGGCCGATCACGCATACCAACGTATCGCGCAACTGACATTGGTGTGGCAGACAAAGCCAGATAGCGTCGCAGAGTCCTGCAGAGTTGGCAGAACAATTGACGCAAGCTTTGCGAGAAAACGGCGATCTGGCACTCGTGGACCCTGAAATGGCACCCAGGTTAGTGGTCTTATTAGCGCATTGCGATTGCATTGATATAGTGGACACACGTCAATTAGTAGCAAGATAGATGGAGATGGAGACCAAATCATGCAATCCGCACCCCAGTTTTCACAATTCACTCAATCCATCTTACTCTTCGTGTGTTTCTACTCTTTTTCAACCATTCCATCGCTGACCCTGGTTACTTCAGTCGCAAACCCAATCTGGCGCTCGCTACACGCCCCAGCTCACGCGTTTCTATGCACGCATACCGCCTGCAATGCTTCTCCCTGCCGTGGAGGAGGCACTCCGTGGACTGGGTGTGAAATGTCGACGTCCAAACGAGACAGGGACCTTGGACGATGGGAAGATTGGCACACGCATAACTGGTCACGACGGGCGCAAGCAAGGATTCCTTGGATCAGTTGAGATCGAGGAGTACGAGCGCGCTGGTTCCGATGGTTCGCCGGGAAGCTTTTGCGTTCTCAAGCGCGACGCGGTAAGCAATTTGTATCCAACCGTGAAGAATGCTTATTGACGCGTAGCATTATAGGGCGAACCGGTGGCTTGGAGGCGGCTGTGGAGGGAGATGGTACAAGCGCCGCAAGTGGAACCTCACGTCCATCGCCGCCGAAGAGACGCGGGCGAGGGAGACATGCAGACATAGAGTCTCGAACAACATCTATACTGGGTATTGTCAGGAGCGTAAGCAGGACGTATGCGGCTCATGTATCTACTGTTCATTTTGTATTGCTATGAGATCACGCCTCTGGATTCTTCGTACAGAGCCATCTTCTACAACTTCGATAGACTGGCCTTCGCTGTATCAACTGCGTATGAGCTACGTGGCTTGTCTGGGCAAGTGATTGTTTAGTATCTGGTTCCTTTGACCGTGTTGACGGCCATAGCCTCTTTTATATCGGCCAATTCTTGACCCGTCAATATGATATCCCCGCTGACCACGTTCTCCAGTGTACGTTTGTTATTCCTGCGGAGTTAATGAGTGACACCATTCCCACTGTGGCCCACAGAGGGATAAAACGTACGACGATCCGGGAATTGGCACAACTTTCGGTCCAAGAGACGCCACCCATGCGATGCACAGTTGTGCGGTGGAGACACCCTTATTTGCGGCAATCTTCTCCAGTGCGGCAACGAGCGCGAGGTTGTGCGTGAAGTTCTGCAAACCAAAAATTTAGCAGGGGCGTCAATTGGAAGACCGTACGGGGGACGCTCACGTCTTTTTGGAATCGGCTAAACTGACGCAACATATTATCCTCTGGAGGTGTGTCAGTAGACATAGGTGTACAAAATCGGACAACAGGGTGATTTGCTTACTCTCGAGGTCATTGTAAGATTTCCACTTTCCGGTCAGGAAACCGTGGCCAAGAGGTCTAATGAGTGTTAGAAGATGGCTTAAATAATGGGCATGATGGGCGCCACGTACGAGTAAGCGATGACAGCAATGCCTAATTCCTCGCAGGTGGCAAGGACTGAATGTCACATTAGATGCGTTGAGACGATATGGTGCTCATAATACATACGTACCGTCCTTTGTTTCTTGCGTGTAACTCCAAGGGCTGACTTCGATTTCCACAGCTGCAATAGGGTGTGCCTGCTCTCATGGTGAGTCGGATCTAGTCAAAGTTCACGGGAAGCATCCTGCTTACGCTGTGCGCTCTCCGCACTGTGTCCGCGCGAACTTCTGACATACCAATGTGATCAAATTTGCCTTTGGCGATAAACTTCGCCATAATGCGCGTGCTCTCCTCGATCGGGATGCCATGGATTGGGCGAGCGGGTTCAAATAGATCGAGCTTCTTTTTCCCGCGGAGCTTGGATAGGACGAAATCAATCTTCCGCTCGAGAGCAGCTTCACTACGCAGGGTTAATTCACGAGTTATACAGATGGCCAAATGTACTTACAGGCCGGTGTACGGATTGAATGACATGCCGCACTGACGACTGGTGAGTCGACAATCAATTATATACGCGGCAGACAAACCTTCACTGAAAGAAACGCCTTGTCCGTGTATTCTGGGTATCTCTCGAAGAATCTCGCCAGAAGTTCCAAATTGGCAGTAGGTGGGTCGAGGCCGTAGAATTCCCCTGTTATCGACGAATCATGAATGAACAGCAAGGCGTAGTATGCCTCGTGATAACGTACCGCTGTTGAGAAACATCTTCGTTCCCGGTGGCAGGCTGTCCATGCCCGCCTTCAACGACGCAAAAGCTTGCTCGTCGGGGATTTGAGGGTCTCTCCACCTGTCAATGTCGTCGTATCCTTGTATAGGTAGGTCTCAGCGACTTATATAACTCACGTCATCATCATCAAACCATGCTGGGGATATCAGAGAAACAGACGTTTAATTGTAACGCCGCTCTCCTGAGTCGTATTAGGCACGCCACTCACCCCGATTTTCGCGACAGTGGTGTTTGAGGCCGTGCCTCCAAGGTTCGCAGTCTTACTGATCATGGCGCCGGAAAGTGCGCGTGATGCTGGTGGATGAGGTTTGGGTTGCGTTCTGAAGAGACGACGGAAGTACGCGTGCACCATTTATATCGTCGCAGGAGGTGCGTACCTAATTGGGATGTGGATATCTGGAAGTCTGATGATGGCAAGAGATGCGACGAGAAATACGACGCCTGCCAGCAGCCGAGTTAGCATCTTTATCGGCGATGGAATGCACTGCACATGTATTGGAGACGCTCGCCGCGTTTACCGGGTCGCGGTCAGCAAATGAGACGCTTAGTGGCGTCCAAGCAGATTGACCTGAGTCCTCTGACGAGAAGGGATGCAGCGATGTCAGTTAGTAGGATCGAGGAAGCTTCGTATAGGCGAACAACCCAATGATCGTCCGCGCTTTTACGGGCTGGCTTGCACGCTGAGTCAATTGACTAACCATGATGATGTGATTTCCCACGGTTCGTCAGCTACCACAGCGTTCGTTAGCCATCACGTTCAACAGAAAGCCCTCAGCCACTGAAACGCAGACCGAAGCGCTCATCTCCGAACTTTACGCAATGTAGGACGACACATCAGACGCGAAGCGGAGTCGAAAGCATGGGCGGCCAGAAGGAATGGGGGCACGCACTATGCACGCGCCGCCAATAACTGTGATTGCAAGTAGAGCACGGCGGGAAGCACCAAGATGACAGTGGATCCTATCATGACATATGCCATGTTATGCGTCAAGACACGCCGGTTCTTGTCGGCGTTGGCCAAAATACTGCGAACAATTTTACATCATCTTCGCAAAAATAGGTTTGCATCTGCGTTACACAGGTCGCGATCGAAACACTGGGATATGTTCCTACTGGACTTATGAGATATGCACGGGTATAGCGAGACCAACTAGTACAAACCCAACCCCCAGATATTGTGAAAGCACTTCGGTCAAAACCGACTAGGTATAATCCACAAATCCCTGCAGCTTGCGAGCAATGTTAGGCGGGAATTTGAAAGCAACGAGCTTGCCATCGAACGTCTTCACCACCCGAACGATCCCTTCCTTCAATGCTGGAGGGGCTACGTGAGACATAAGCGCCTTCCAAACAGCGACGAACTCACGATCTGCGATTATGCTAAGCACGTCTCCCGCACGTGTGACCTCTTCCTGCAGTCGGGCCCGTTCCACGAGCTCTGTGGCCGAAAGTTCGGATTCTTGCACAGGTGGCGGTGGGATGCGGGAGGCCAATTCAGCCTGGTATTCTTCGATCGCGGACAGGAAGGATAGTAGCGCCTCGAGGATCCGCGGGATGTCTCTCTGCACTACGCCGTACCTGTCCTCCGACAGGGATGCAGACACAAGACGTGAAAGCACTGCAAATGCAACGTTAAACATGCCGTTCTAATTCATTGTATGTGTTGAATTACTCACCTTCGATGATCTGTACATCGATCTCTCGATGCGGCAAGACAACTTCGGCAACTTTGTTGATCCGCTCTCTCTGCCACCAATCTCTGCAATCGCGAACCGTGCTAATCACCCCTCGGGGTGTGTAGGAAGCGACTGCGTTTCGAACGATCCCAACGCCTCGCATGGGAGCGTTTACTACAGGCGCAACTTCGTTCTTCACATGTTCAACTTCTGCCTTGGCCTTCACCAGAGGGGATTCAACGGCCTTAAACAACTCGGGGAAATGCGCGGCGGTCGTCTCCACAGAGCTTTCCACAGCTTGTGAAATGGCACCGTCGGCGGCGAAGGAGTCAAGCACAGACCGAATCGGCGAGTTGGAGGCCGTCTTGAAGATCGCCTTGCGGATGAGCGGGGTGGTCGGGAGCTCGGGGAGTTTTGCTTTGGGAGGTGCCGGAGCCGGTGCTGAAACCACGAACGATGAGATCAGTCAGGACAAGAGAGTGCAAGATGGCTTACCTGGTGGAGGTGCTGGCTTTCCTCGGCGTAGAAGCAACTGATAATCTTGACCAAGGAAAACGAGCGATTCACGGACTAATGTCGACCACAGTGAAGGATTGTACTTCTGATCGCTAAAAAGAGCAGTCCTGCGGGCACTCCCATTCGCCGATTCGTCTTGAGCAAACTCGCGAAGCTCTTCAAATGCCAGATATTTGAAGTAAAGATCGATGGAGGTGGTCCCAGATACGAGAGTCAAGCCTGGATCTGCTGTATGGACGCCAACCATGAGAGGCTACAAAAGACCATTGCAATGAGGTAATATCGAATGCAGAAACTAATCACATACCTCCTGGACCTTTTCGTCAAACAAAGTTTCTGCAAACTCCCAGCCCGCGGTGGTGCTGAGACCTAGCAGGAATGTGCGCCACACCAGTGGGAGGTGCCAGGGTAGCATCGCAATTGTCCATGGACCACGGAGGAAGTGTGCAAAGAAAGGCCGCAAAATCAGGTGAATCCCCGGGATTTTGAACAAGATGGGGAGTAGTAGAGAGCGGGAGAACCCGAAGGCAATCAGATATGCACACAGGACCAGAGACGTGAATGCAAGGGTCGTCAAACCGAGGCTTGCCGCGCGCCGAAGGTATTGAGCCGTCCTGCTAGGGTTTGGGACTGTACTCCGCGTCCATCGAACCACAAACCGGTCTAGCAATACGCTCCGGAAGTGAAAGGCAGAAGCAAAGGCTATCTGCGCCAGAAATAAGAAGAGAAAACGACCGTTGAGATAATATGGGTGTTTTCTGGTAGTGTAACATTTATGTTCGTGCCCAAATGGGAGAAGGACAAGGCGCACCTTGACTTGACAAATACATTGAGGTGTACAGAGTCCCGGGAAGAGGTCATGAGTATATGCAGTGTAGTGATGGAAAGGCTTGCAATGGTGTATGTGAGAAGTGCACGGATGGTGGTGGTTTTCGATAGCGCAGTTTTGAATCTTTGCGATGGAGATGAGGAAGGTGTCGGGGTGGCTGGGGGAGAGGCGTGAATACGACGTGGTGAACGAGAAATCACCGGAGAGCAAAGAGAAGACCTCAATAGGAACTGAAGCTCACCAGTCAAATAAGTCTTTCGAAGGACAACAATAGGCAACACACCAACTGCCCAAGTGAGGAGCGCGACCACCACCGTAGCGGGATGGACTGGTATTAGAATGGCATTTGTACCTCCCAAGTTACGGATGCCACCCTGAGACCGAGCTGTCCAGAATGTGACCGACGCCCATACAGGGAGGATCGAAGGTAGGAGTATGTCGTAGAGCAGACGGCGCCGGAGGACGCCTCGCGCCAGAGGCTCGTACGTTTGGGTTGATGGTGGTGGCGGGGCTGATGAGCGAGCAGAGAGGGTTGATATAATGGCGCGTGCAGGTGTGTTTTGACGCGTCTGCGAGGCAGACGGCGGCGTCGTCGTCGACATCGTCCTCGTTGTTGTTCGTCAGTGGGCGTGACAAGCTTCAAGCTGCGCTGAACGGAGGGTCCCATCCGCGTGACGTTGTGACACTTTTCTGTGTCTCAGTGTGACGCCGCGTGACATCTCTGCATGGCAACTGCACGCATGACCCCCTCTCTCGAGGCGGACTCGCTTCCCCAGCTTGAACGCATACCTATCGGCAGATAAACTCACGGTTCGTATCTGCTACGGTGGAGTCACCACAAATTTTTTTCCCCGGCATCTCATCTTGTTTTTGGAGCAGGGGCATTGCGCGACCAGTCCAGTCAACACCGATGCTCACTGTTTACAATAACACACCCGGCGTAGCCCGTGGCAACGGGGGATTTGTTCTCACTCCTCGCATGGAGTCTTTGATTTCAGCCTCTGGCTTTCTGACCACTTTTGGCGGTGGACAGGAGCTTAGGGATTTGTTCTCGTACCGTAAGTCCACTCATCAGGATTGTGAAGAGGAAGTAAACCCTAATCTTACTCGGAAGATTCGGGAGGATTCTCCATTGAATACCTCGATGAATTCGCAGCACACTGTTGTAGCGGCAATTTGGCTGAAGTTATGCGGGTGCGTCTTTCGCGCGCTTGGTGTGGACTACTCTTCACAAGCATCTTTTACAATGTAGGCCGTTCAGAGTGGACGGGCCCCTCCCCTAGACGGCACAGAAACTCCATACAGATTTGGCTATGCCACTCTCGTGGTCGCCGGAAGCCAACGTTACCAAGGTAAAGTCCACGGCTTAGGCCTTTGCGCCGGGACCCTTAAATTCCTTCTCGATAATGGATGTCCTCCGGATGTTGAGGATATATGTCGCTACACTGCTCTGATTCACGCCACTATGAGACCCGACACTCCCTCCCAGGTCACCTGTATCCTCATCGATCATGGAGCAGACGTCAACCACCAGGATATTCATGGTATGACAGCGATCTCGCACTCTATCATCGTCGGGCGCACCGAGGCGGTGGACATGCTCATGGGAAAAGGTGCCGAAATCACTATTCCCGACGCCGATGGTACGAGGGCAGAGAGCATTTACCGAGCGCTGGCCCGCAGATCAGCGCTGTCATCTCCCGGTGGCTAGGGAACAGGGCTGGGGAACAAGCCCCCCTGTCTGACAAAAAGTGTTCAGCCTGTGGGGATCCGGAGGCCCAGAAATATTGCTCTGCGTGTCACACTGTCGTCTATTGCTCTGCGGAGTGCCAACGTCAGTGTTCATTTGTTGCGGTCGACACCTTCTGACAAGCGTTGTACTTTATAGACAGCCACTGGAGAATGCACAAGTCCTTCTGCCGCCGGTTCTCGGCTTCGAACACCGTCACGTTGAAGCCTACCTACAAAAACGTGGGAAAAGCCATGCCCAACGCGAAACTCGCGCGCACGATGGCGGGCTTCCAGACTGAACCGATGACGCGGCGCGAGAGAAAGGGTTCACAGAAACTCAAAGAATCAGCCTATCCGAAGACGTGATCATCAAGGTGCAGGTACCAGCTTCTCCTTTCCTCGGCTTTGCGGGCGCACTGGGCATGCAACGGGGCCCTCTGTTCGTGTACACCAGGACAAAAGACTTCGCTTGCCATATCGAGCGAGGAGATGCTCCGGAAGCGTACGATCGCGTGTACGACATCGTACGCGAGAAGGGGCTTAGTGGTCTGACGGGGTATTTCGCGGCAGAATTGAAGAGCGCAGATGAGTTGGTGGTCAAGGTTGATGAGATCTTGGCGGTGCAGCCATTCTGAGGGAATGATTATGCAGAACGGGCTGCCCACAACTGGTGTATTTTCCATCGGTCTATCTGTCATGAGTAGAGCAGGTGTACGTGTTATGTGTGTGTACTCTGCCCATGTCATAAACTTCCCAATGATTGACGTCACGTCACCAATTGATTTCCGTCTGTCGGTATCAGGTTTTCGATTTTTCTCCTCTTGTCAGGGATAACATGTGTTCGTCGAAATTTCATGGAAAGGAAACATTATAAACGATACACGATGCGTCGATGCGTATCCACGTGTGAACGATATCTCAGATGAAGGCTTCACCGGTCCATCTTGTTTGAATGGGGTTATGTGCGACCTGAAAGCAAATGGTATCTTCAAAACATAATGATATAAACGCTCTAACAAATCCTCATCAACATAGACACAATCCTCCTTGTCTTATGGTCCCTCGAGACAACGCCTAGGCAGTAGCACTCGGTACAGAGAAGCTGTAAGTCGTCGACGGCGTGCCGATGGAAGTGACTGTCACGTTCTGTGCGCCCGGTGAGCACAAACTGCACGCAGAGAAAAGGGCATGAACATACAACAGCCGCGCAGAACGCGACACCTGCTTCGATCGCCTGGGTAACGTCCGCGCCCGTGCATGAGGTGCTGAAGCACTCCGTGGTGTCGGTGATGAAGGAAGGCTCGTGGCACAAGCAAACAGTGTCGGTGGCCACGCACGGACCCAAGGGCAAGCCCGCCAAGCACGAGAGGGCGCAGGCTGTTGTTGCAAGGTCAGTATATCGACATACGGTGCTGGTCGAGATCGGGGGCGTACTAGGGTAGTTTACGGCAGTCTGGCGGCGGACGATGGCAGAGGCAGACACGGAGGTGGCCAATGCGGCAAAGAGAGTGAATGTGAGCTGCATTTTGAAGAAGGAGGGTGAAAGAGGGGCGAAGGGGTGGTGAAGGGGTGAAGATGACAGAAGGGGATCGAAGAGATGGGGGGAGAGTTGGAGGACCGAAAGGTGATTTTATAAGCCTACGGGCAAGGCCACGGCTACAGTTGTCGTGAAGACGGACCGGAATTCTTTTTGGAGTGTTGGGCACCGCGTAAGTTGTGCACACCGACGCGAACATACCCGCGTGTATCGGCGATGCCTACCTCCCATGTGCACACAGAAGCCATCAGTGGTCTGCAGAGAAAGCCCTCCAGTTTCGAGACGACCGATCTGCCAGACATGTGGTTACGAGAGTCGCATGGGTTCCACCAAGGCTGCCCACTGCTGAGCTCGGCTCCGCCGTAGTCCGATCACAAGCACTGTGCGATCCCATCTTCTGTCGTACTGTACGCCTTCGGTGCGATGAATTTGGGAAAGAGATCGCATCTCGTCGACGAGTAAATCATCTCGATCGCAGGATTTGCAGGCTGTGTTGCGACGGGGTGCTTACCGTCACGGAGACAAACTTGATCAGTTAGTTAGCCGGCGTGCAGTGGGCAGCAAGCACCGTCAGGACTCAGCGTGAGGTTGTCCCGGCTTCTCGCCATTCTTCTTCGCTCGACGCCACTGGCAAGTTCGAAACTACCCTCTCCTGGCGTCTCTTCCGCTCAATTTCTTCGGTAAAGTTTCCTTGCCTTGTCGATATTACCTATCGCAGTCAGTAAGCCCGTTGTCTTCTGGTCGCTGGACAACAACATACATGCTGGACAACACATGCGCGTGCGCTCGTCGAGTGCAGCTACTTCAAACCCACGTACCAACTATGCACGATACTAGCGCATCTATCTCAGTAGCCCACGCTATACGTGCTTCTCTGCCAGTGTCAGGCTACGCAAGCTCCATAGGCGTCTTCTCGTCCGCATGGCTTCCAACACCGACATGCAGTACGAGGTCTTCTGTAGTATTCTGTGCGCTGCGGTACCCGACCATCATGTGTCGTCATCTCCACGTAACGGCTATCATAAGTATGTTCAAGGAGCGCCATCCTTCGACTTCCTCCTCACCGCGGAGTAGGCATTGTTCGGTAGATGCGCATGTGATGATGGGCATCATCACAGAACACAGATCCGCCGCTTCGTATTCAGACTATGCGTCCGTCCGTCGCTTCTTGTGATCCGTTGGCGGGGTCATAAGCGACCTTGAAGCCCTGGCGATTGCGATTGTATAGGATGTCGAGTGGGCTATGAGTACGCGCTCTTTTCGATGCCCTACCCCACGATTGTACCACGGGTTTGACCACTGCAGCTGTACACATGGTTTCTGAGCGCGGCGTCTTCGCGGAGGTTCGCGTCGTGAGCCTGGAGGTGACAAGGCATCGGTACGGAAGTCTTGCCGAGTTGGATAACGTAGATCGAGCAGCCCAACGCAGTATCCTGAGTTGCCGATACCCGAGGTTTGATGATAGCGCTGCTTCGTGGGCGCGCATGTATCCGACTCTATAAAAATTTGGTCAGAGAGCTCAGAAGACTATGATCCTACTGCCCTCTGGACTTTCGGGGTCCTGTTGGTAATTTTGCCATGAAGGTGCACGCCAGTACTGGCGAACATTGGCGAACACGGATTCTCGGAAGACGCGACGCGTTGGACAAAAAAGGGAATTCGGCACGCGTGATATTTGGTTATTTGACGCGTCCAGTGGGCGCTAAAACTCTCCCCACTGGCAGGAGCGGCGAACTGCCAGTGCTCGCCCTCACAAGCATACACCAAAAGAACATATTGTACGGGAGAATTCTGGCCGTAAGTGATCTCATCATACTGTACTTCGTCAGCTCACGAGCATACATCCTCACCAAAGAAACTGATGTACTTCGACTTGAACGTCCCCGTTCCGTCGCCAGCCTCAAGCTCCGGCTCCGGGCAGTCTCAGTCGAAGAAAGGGAAGGGAAAGCAGCATCAGCAGCAACAACAGCAGCAATCATCGTCATCTTCTACCTCACCTCTCTATTCACCGGCTCAGATCAATGCCGTCGAAGCACGCGTCGATCTCCTCGTACATTGTAGGTGTCTACTTTCTCGTCTCATATCCCATACTTACCTGGAGTACAGTAGGATACACAGTGATAGCGTTTAGCCAAACTCTATTAAAAAAGATCGAGCCAAAGACGTTCGTGAATACCCTTGATCCTCTGCTTGAACAGCTTCGGAAACGGCCAGGGATCGTGTACCTCAGGCGACTCACCCTCATCCTTGACGAAGACAGCGAGAAGGGTTTTGGCCTTGTACGTCGATTTTCTATCCTCTACGACTCTGTGCTCATGTTCTTGACTCTCAAGACCAACGCTAACGCGTCGCTGGTAGCATCATACGACTTACTCGCACTCACTGCAACGACTGAGGCAACCTTCTCACTCGCTTGCCTGACGCATACCCTCCCTTCGCCTCTTACGACGCATATCATCTCACTTCCACTCACGCTACCACGGCTCCCTTTTCGCCTGAAGCACACCCTCGTACGCACAGCTCTGCGCAACGGCGCTGTGTTCGAGATCACATATTCAGGGGCGGTGCGCGCGGGCGAGGGTGAGAGCAGCGGGAATGCGGCAACGAAGAGAAACTGGTGGGCTGCCGCGCAGGAGGTTGTGAGGGTAACCAAAGGGAAGGGAATTGTTTTGAGCGGAGGTGCGGCAGAGGTGGCGGAGCTCAGGGCTCCCAAAGACGTGGGGAATCTGTGAGTCTGAGCTCCGGACTACAATCTTTGTATTCCTGACGATTCTGTTCAGGATAACCTTTCTGGGACTTGCACAAAACTTGGCACACGATACCGCCACAACGACACCGAAATCTGTTGTCCTCCGTGCCCGTTGCGTACCATACTGTCTTCATGAGTTTCTCTGTCTCATGTTACCTCACAGAAACTCGAAAAACATACAGGGCTGTGTTCTCAGAACCGAGGGTTGTCATTCCCGATGCTCCCCCGCCCCATCCTGTTGCCAAAGATCCAGCACCTCTTCCATCGGAGCCAACAGCACAGCAGCCATCCGATGTGCAGATGGTTCCCAATACAGCGGCACCCCAGCCTTCTTCATCAATGTCTCTCAACGACTCCACTCTCAAAAAGCGTACTCGAGATGAGGGCGAGTCTGAAAAGACCGAGGGCATCCGTCAGAAGAAGAAAGGGAAGAAGGCGGGAAACGCCTGAGATTTGCCTGAGCCTGATTGGGTTCTTTGTCATTGCGAGGCTGCAGCCTGTGCAGCTGTCCCGCATCTATCTCACATGCGGTCGAGTATTATGACATTCTGGGCCCCGTACTTACTTATCGGTGGTGACTCGGGATGTCTAGAGAACAACAGCGTTCTTACATCACATTGGAGGCCTCCGGGTAATTAATTCTATGGTCCGAAGTTGGCAGTGCTTCGTCAGTTGGTAAGTACATAGTCGGAGTCAGACGAGGAGCCTCGAGGAGGGGATCTACCGGGTTCCACAAGCGCAAACAGTTGCAAGCAGAGGATAGGATAGGATAGGATTTTCCAGGATTTTCCGCGACTTGCTGCGAGTGCCTGAGCGCCTGAGCGTTTCCGATCCTTTGCGAGGCTGCGTCCGACCGTTGTTCTTGTCGACCTCCACCATCACCACCCATGTCGCTCGCAAAACTAACATCCCTTTCGACACAAACACTATCCCTATTACTAGAGCGACAGCGCCTCCAGTCATTACCATCCTTCAATGGCAAACCCACGGCCAACAGCAGCTCGCTCCATCTCCCGCAGATCACGCGCAACCTCAAGCAACTGCGCACTGGCATTCTCGATCTCGAGGCGAAGGACGGGCGAACGGAGGCGGTCGTGCTCATGCGCAGCCAATTCGAGCGCATGAGGGGCATGCTTGGCGCGGACGCAGGCACGGCGGGCATCCCGAGCTTCGACGAGAGCAAGGACAGTGGGCAGGAGGCGCAGGAGGGTGACGCAGCATCGGGGTCCGGGTCTGACGGCGCCTCAGGCTCGTCGACCCCGCCGTTCCAGTCGACTGCTCGTTCCGCAAAACAGGAGTGGCCGAGGCCAGAGTCCACCGAGCCCATGTACACCCCGTATACAGACGACCCGGAGGCAGGGCTTGCGCCGTCAATAATGCTGCAGGAGCAGCGCCGTCTCATGGACAGTGAGTATCGCTGCGGTGCTTTGTGGGATGGGTTGATGCTCACCTCGCAACAGACCAAGACGCGCATCTGGACAATCTGTCGCATTCCATAAACCGACAGCGGGATCTGTCTTTGCAGATCAACGACGAGCTTGAGGTTCATACTGGGTTACTGGAGGGGCTCGATGTTGACCTCGACAATACGTCGGGCCGCTTGAACAACGCACGACGGCAGTTGAACCGCGTTGCGAAGGGCGCGAAGGAGCATGGTGCGTACGGTTGCCTCTGCGATTGCTTCTCCGTTCTGATACTTACATTTCGCTTGGTCCACAGGGTCAACCATGACTATCGCCCTGCTCATCCTCATCCTTTTGGTCTTGATTATCGTCTTCAAGACATAGCGCCCCCCTCCATTCCTCATGACCACGAGCGAGATCTACATTCTCTCCTTTTTTGTCATCATCATCTACCTTTGCCATGGAAATTCTCACGTCGTTCACCGTTGTACAGTACACGCCGCACTGGATGATATACCATACCCTAATCCCATCTTGTCCGCCCAACGACCAAACATGCACCGCACTGCGTGAGAGCTGAATGCCAATATTCTCCCAGAGGCAAAGCAGATACTTCCTCGAACCGTCACAGGCTCTGGATATCTAGCTGCCGGGTATGTACATTCTCGGAAAGCGACTAATACTGCCAGATAACAAATCCTATCGTGATCGTGCGTGAATTGAGATGAAAACGTGTACAGGATACATGCGAAAGCGTGGTCCCAATGAGAATGCGAAACTACAACACTGTCAGGCCCAGGGATTCTCGACATCTTCCCCAGGGGACGCTACATACCGATCCACCGCAACATCCACCCTCGCATGCAGTGGGGGCGTCTCTACCCGCGCAATCGTCATATCCTCCGCTACAACCTCCCCAGGGCCCTCCCCTACCTCCACCTCCGTCACCGCTTGCACCACGCCCCCGAGATCCTCGTCGCTGTCGACCCTGACGCGCTCCTCCCCCTCCTCCTCGATCTCCTCCGTGCCCTCGTCCTCGCCCGGTAGATACCGCCGCCTAAACACCTTCCGCAGCCCCGACCCACGCACCGCAGGCTCGCCCCGCCGCCGCTCGCGCGCGACCTCCGCGTCCGCCGCACCGCTGTCCTCCACGAGAAGGTCGACGGCATCGGGGCGCGGCGAGCCGCCTCCCGGCGGGCGCACGAGCGCCTGACCACCGGGGCTGCTCGCGGCGGACGATGATGGCCGCGAGAACGAGTGCGTGCGCGACATCGACTCCGGCGGCGCGAGACGCGAGGGCTGCTGGCGCCTCTTCGGCGATGCGGACCCAGACGGTGTAGGTGAGGGCCCTTTCTTCGTAACCTTCGTCCATCTAAGCTGCACGTCCGCAGGGTCGCCGCGGATGCGCTCAGCATCCATGTCGATGATGGACCGGTCGACGTGCCCACGCCGGCCAGGCGATGCTGGAGTTTCATAGTCGAGACTCCGTCTCTTGCCGTTGACGTCAGGTTGGGCGGAATAGCCATCTGCGCCTCTGCGCGAGGTGCCCACTGCGCCGTACGCCGCGCCGAGCTTTGCCTCCGGGCGCCGGTGGCCCTTGTAATCGGAGAACCACGCGCTGCGCTCGTCGCTCAGTATGCGCTCCTCCTCTTCCCACATCTCCAGCCGCGCGGTCTCCGAGCTCGCGTCGATGCACGGGTAGTGATAGTCGCCGAAGATGTACTGCCGGCTGCTCTCGAACAGCGCCTCGTCCTCTTCGTCGACATCCCCGAAGGGCAACTCGAATCCGTCAACCTCGTGTCCCGCGCCGTTCACCTCATCCTCTTCGTGCACGATGTCGTCCGCTTCGCCGTCCAGTAGTGGCGCATACACGTCCTCATTGTCGTCGTGGCCTGCAGCGTGCCGAACGCCTTCGACCACTCGCTGCATACGTCCGGGTTGGCCGGCGCCTGCAGGCTGGGGAAGCCAGTACTTGCCCTTGCCGCCTTTGCTGTACCGCAGGCCTGCGCGGATGCGCCGTTCGCGTCCCAGACCCTGGTGGATATATCCCTCGCTCGGCTCGAACTCGCGGTAGTCCATGCCCTTGCCATGCAGCGTCGATTTCGTGTCCTCCACGACATCCTTGAAGCCGAAAGCGTCACGCGCAGCGTACCACATAGGCATGCGCCCGACGTAGGCTGCGTGTTTATCGATGTAGTCGCGGTGCGAGAACGCGTACATGTGTGCGATGGCGAAAATAGGCATTTCGAGGCAGATGAGAGTGTCAGTGAGTCCAAGCGAGATGTGTTCTTTGTCCGTGTAAGGTCCCAGGCGCTTGATAGCTCCGAGTGAGACTAAGAGGGAGATCCCGATAGCCTGCCAGAACGAGAAAAATAGTATACCCTTCACACAAAGGAACTTGGGCATGGGACTGTCAAACAGTGAGGTTGTAGGAAGTAGCAGGGCAAGAGCGATACATGCTTACCGGAAAGGCTTCAAGTCTTCGTTGATGGAGAGCCAAAACATGGCCAGGCAGTATAGACTAAGACAGATGCTGGTGTTGTAGACAATGCTGACGTAGAGGTATCCCGAATCGGCGCGGAACTCTCCTTCAGTGAACTTCCCACATGCTTTGAGTATCAAGGAGGCTATGGCCAAGATAGGTTTGACTTGGACGTATTCTGGAAGACCGCCCGCGATCTGTCAAGGTTATACCTGGAAGAATCGACGATGACGTACGAAGGATTCCTCGTTTGAGGAACAGGAATGTGTATGGATCGCTGACGTCCAATTCGCGCTGGAAGACGTTCATGGGCATCGGGGGAACCTTGGGTGGCCGGCCGTGGACAAGAATGAGGAGTGATCGCTCGCCTCCGAGGTATCCGAGTAATAGTTGAAAAAAGCAATAAATTACAAATGCCTAGCGGGAACCGTCAGTGTCAAGCGATGCCTCGAGACGGAGTGCAACAATCAAACGCACCTCGTAGATATCTCGTACAACATCAATCACAAAGGCCGCCTCCAAAGAGAATAGGGATATGAGGGAGGCTATGGCGTATATGGGGACCATTAGCATGATTCGTATGACCATCCTAAGAATCTATAGCATAAGCCATGGATGAAAGTGGCGGCTAGCACCAGGGTATGTGAATGGAGCACTGACCTCTGCAACATAGGCTTCCGGTAGTTCTTGAGGTGTAGATAGATGGACATGGCAGAAATAAAGGTGGCCACGACTGTGGCAGTTCCAGCGACTATAAGGATGGCAGGGTTGAGAGCCGATCCCGAGCCTCTGCCAGGTGCGTCTGGCTCCTGAGGCGGCACGACCATCATGACGACTCGTAGGAAGGGCGTCAAAGAGAGTCGTCAAGGAGCGTGGACTCGTCGCTCGCTGGGCCGACCTCTTGCGATGCGCTGAAGACTCGAGTGGCGCACTAGTGCTGCGGATGGGAGATGTGTTGGTTCAAGTCAAGGCGCGCTGCAGCTTCGAGCGGGGCGAGCGCAGCCGGCCCGCCCTTCCGCCGCAGCGGCAGCTCCAAGCTGCCGCAAGCTGGAACATCCAACTTGAAGATGCAGAACAAAACAGAACATGCAATTGCGCAGCCACGACAGGGGTTTGGTATGCAGTAGGTATCTAGGTACCTAGCGCTATGTGCGATCGAGAACTCAAAGTGACATACAAACTGGAATACCCTTACAGACCCTTTACACACTCACATCCATAGCACGCAGGGACCCAGACCACGACGTAGCTAGCGAAAGCCCGTCGATCCTCGCAGTCAGCTCCCTCTCCTCTCGATCAATGGCTCTGGTCTCCCTTCTCAACGGCCTAAGAGCCGCACCCTTCTTCGGAGTCGACGTCTTGACAATACCGCGAGGCCTATACCGCCGACGCGGGCGCTGTGTGGTGATGAACGTGCGGTCGACGCATATCTCCCTGTCCGACACGGACCTCGAGACGCCGAGAGACGAGCCCAGATAGCGTTCACCCGGGCTCGGTGACTCCAGAAGTGTGTGCGTCTGTCGCTCGGTGAGTGCGCGCGCAAGGCGCAGGCTCGGGGACGGGCTCATCCTGCGCCTCTTCGACAGCGGGACGTCCTCTGCCTCGTCGTCCGCTTCGTTTTCCACCTCGTGGACCACCAGCAGGGGGCTCTCGCGTGCGCGGCCGGCAAGGGGCGACACCGGCGGTTCCTGCGCAGCGCCGTGCAGCGAGCGTGCGCGTGTAAGTGGCTTCGGCGCGGGCGGCGTGCCGAGGCAGCGAAGCCCAACCAGGAGCTCGATTGCACCGCGGATGTATGCATCTGAGCGGGTGGGATCGAGGTCGATGTGCAAGACGGCGGGTAGGCAAGTGTTCAGCTTCAGAGCAACGCCGACGAGGTGGGTGCGGGTCATGGTGAGGAGATCGGCATGGCAGCAGAAGGGCACCTCAGTGAGCGCTGTGACGATGACGGCGTCGTCGGCGGGAACCTCGTTGAGAAGTGCAATGCAGTAGCTGTTCGGAGGCAAAATGGGAGGTGGTAAAAACGCTGAGGAATGGGTGTTGCAGACGCGGCTGACGGGGGAATTGTTCTCGTTTTCGGTGTCGTCGCGGCCGCGCTTCCCAATGACAGAGGCGGATGGGGAGAAGACGCCATGGAAGAGGCGGCGGACCGGGGTGAATGGCTGTTTGACTTTGGAAAACCTCTGCATGTTGATGTGGAAGGGAGACTGGATAAGAACGCATCCTGCGAATGGGGATTCCAAATAGTACTGTTTTGATCTGGCCTGAGGCTGACTGCCGCATCGTCGTCCCTGTCAGCCAAGAATTCAAGGTAGGAAACTATGCATAGAATGTCGGCAAGGTAAGAAAAGGACAGATAGAGCGAGGTGTGTTCAGTAGTGCTCTGTAGCAGGGCAGTTGAGAGATCAAGGCTCACATAGGTCATTCGTTCGCCATTTGTATGTCGTCGGGTTCTGGTGTAGCAGCTCCGGTCCCCAGCACGTTCTCGAGCTCCTGTTCGTCCTCCTCGCTTGAGTTCCCACTTCCGCTGCTCGGGACGGCGCCAGTGCCTAAGTCGACCTCAACCCCCTCCATCGCCTGCCCCTCCAGCACTCCTTCCTTGGTCCAGTCCTCTTCCTCCTCTGCATCCTCCGGCTCCACCGCAACACGCACCTTCCAATCGTACTTCTCCCGCAGCATCGCGACAGCACGTTTGGCCCTGTCCGCGCGTCGATCGTGCTCATCTCGCATCTGCTCCCAGTCCGCCAGGACTCTCGCATGATTCTGCAGCACCTCGCTTGCCTCCGTGCCTGCATTCGTGTGGCCTGTGAGCCTCCTCACGGCGGCACTCTCCGCGCGCAACACTTCTGTGGTCTGCTGGTTTCGTAACAGCGGGATGACCTCGGTGTCGAAGGTGTGATCTGGGAGGCCAGCGCGGGGGTGGAGTGCGAGGCCTGCGACGGGGGCGAGTGCGGACGCGAAGACATGGGTCTGCGACACGAGAACAGCGTACTTGGCGAGAACGTCCGGCCAGGGCGGCATCGCGGGGTGAAATCCATATTCGATGAGCCCGGCGAGAGACGTCAGAGAGTCGATGATCTGTGTCGACTTGAACTTGAGAGAATCCAGATGGGTGAGAGGCAGCGGCGGTTGCGGCGGAAGGGTGCGAGCTGGCGTGTTTGCATTGGCGCTGCTGGCGCCAACTACGGGCAGTGACGGGGACGCCATCGCTGTACACAACGTTCGACGACGTTTGTCGGGTCCTCGTCGAAAGCGACGCGATCACCGTGACCGAGCGCGCAGGGTTGGCGCAGGGCGAACGCGACTGTCACATGACTATCCCATATCAGGATACAACTGCCTAATCAGTGCAGCCTCTGCCACATTTCAATCTTCTGTTCAACTTGTTCGTTGACGACGACGTTGACGACGCGCCCGAGCTCGCTGCCGCCGCCATGGACGCCGACCAGCAGCAAGATGAGTGGGCGAGCACTCGCAACAACCGTCTACCCTCCTTTACAGAGGTTCTTTCCCGTCGCACGCGCCCGCCCGTCGATCTCTTCATGTTCTAGTGCGTGCTATCTACCTCGCGGTCGTACCACGTTGCTGACGCTCGCTACCCGCAGCCTGTTCCTGCAGCGCGAGGGCGCAGAGGACATCCTCGACTTCTGGCTCGACGTGCAACAGCACGAAAACCTCTGCCGCGCGTATTTCAAGGATGTGCGCAAGTCGGGGCGCACCATCAAGGAGGACTGGCCGCAATATTGGGACTACGCCCGCCGCCGCGGCTCCATCTATGGGACCGTCGTAGGCCTCAACCAGAATGGCGGGGGCACGAAACGCAGCACCGCCAGCACGGGAGAGATGCTCACCGAGCAGGAAAAGCACACTCTTGCGACGGCGGGCAACGACGGGCGCCGCTCTGTCTCGCCCGACCCGCGCCTTGTTGCGTCCACATCACCTGCGACCGCCGTCGGCACCGACCTCGACCATGATATAGCGCCGCGCTCTTCGACACCTTTCTCACTTTCCCGGCGCACCCCCACCCTGTTCGCCCGCCGTGCCTCGCGCGCCCCCACCGTCATTCCACGCGCCGCCGCCATCACGCGCGCAGATCTGGTCGCCTCCGCCGAGCGCATATTCCTGCGATATCTCTCTCCTGCAGGGACGTCGCCCAACGGCGGGGAGAGCCACGAGATCTATCTGCCCCCTGCCCTGCGCGTCCACTCTTTCCCGCTCAGCAGCCACAACGACCCCGGCGCGCTGGCGCAGGTTCCAGACATGTTCCACGCGCAGAAGGAATATTGCTTCCGCGCGATGGAGCAGGACGCGTTCCCGCGGTTCCTGCGAGCGAAGGCGTTCGGAAACCTGACGCCTATGTCCGCGCTCATCAGGCTTGTGGCAGGCCTGATTCTGCTGTGGATTGCGCTGGCCGTGGCATTTTCGCTCGTGTTCTTGGACGTCAAGCCAAAGTCCAAGCGGTTCTTCGTACGTCGTTGTCCATCTTCTATGCAGGCCTCCTAATGACCGTCGACGCAGCTCTTCCTCCCTTTCACATTTGCCATTCTCTTCCTCATCTCACATCAATACGAGCTTGACCCGATTCTCGTGTTCCTCGGGCAGTCTGAGACGACGCCTTTCCGGACGCTGCGCATTCGCGAGCCATACGTGAAGAAGCTGCTCCTGGGCAGGGCGATCTGGGTGTCCGTGCTCGTCGCGGCAACGGTCACTGCGCTGACAATGCTGTTCTGGGCCGTGCCCGGGCACAGGCTATAGAGTTTTCTTGGACCGGTTTACCCCTTTTTAATCCGTATGTCGTGTACCAAGGTTGGCGAACACTCAGAGCATTCTAATTACCCGCTTCATGTTGTTCTTCCGCTTGACTTCACTTTGGAGATACCCCATTCACTCGCACCTCGCTCGTTTTGCTCGTCCCTTCATGCCCTCTGGACTCGTCTCTCGTCTCGTATATATTCGCGTGGAAGAAATTATGACCATAATGAAGTTCTGCGACTGCGATTCGGGGAGATCCTCCGTCCATACCGACTGTAATGGACTTGAACACGGGGCTCAAATGGCAATCTTCAATGGGGTTAGAATACACACACGAGGCGTAGGCAATGGTATGAAAGAACACAGTTTGGGCGGCACGAGGAGACCCGAAGGTCGGTGTCACCGTCACGGTTTGGTATCTAGAAACATTTGACTCTAAGTTTTGAACGTCGAACGCTGAACTCGTCGCTGCTGCCCCTAAGCGACTCTCTCCCTGTCCTCTCGTTAAGTGTCGCTCCGAGGGCAAAGTCGGATTGGATGCCGGGGCTCCTCGGGGACCCGATTAGGAAAGGGCGCGTGCCGCCTCCCGGCCTCCGTCCCCGCTCCGTGAAACCTGTTCAGTGTTCGCTCCGTCGCATCTCAATGGTCGTCTGACCTGCTCGCTCGAACCTTCCGTTTCTGCCCATATGGCTCACGACCGCTGGGGAAGACCTCGGGGTGAACATCGCGCAGCGGACGATCCATGAGTCAGCGGATCCGGGGAAGCGGGCTGCCTGCGGAAGTACTTCTCTTTGGGGAGCGCGGTGAGTGCTTCGACTGCGACACCACGCTCGACGAGAATTCGCAAGGAAACGCTCAAATACCCGGTGCGCCTCGTCCCTCGAGGCCACCCATGTCTTTCCACTTTGTTCCCCAGCACAATATCCTCGTCCACCTCCCCCTCTGGCTCTCGCGCTGGTTCGGGTACCGTCGCACCCCCCCGCCCAAGCACTCACAGTATGTCATATGGTTCTGGTCGTGGGTCGGCGCGTTCTGCGGCCTCGCAGTCATCATGGCCGTCTTCGGCCAGGCGCAATACTTCATAAACCGGCACGTCCCCCTGCTCGTCGCCAGCTACGTGCGTATCCGCCCCTATCATACGCCCGCGTCGCCGCTCACACATGCATCCCCAGGGCGCCTCCGCCGTGCTCATCTACGGCGCGATCGAGGCCCCGCTCGCGCAGCCACGCCCACTCGTCGGCGGACACTTCATCGGTGCGCTCATCGGCGTCAGCTGCACGAAGCTCTTCCAGCACCTCCCGCCCGCGCGCTTCGAGCAGCTGCGCTGGCTCGACGCGTCCATCTCGTGCGCAACGACTATCGTGCTCATGCAGATGACCGGCACCACGCACCCGCCTGCAGGCGCGACGTCCGTGCTGCCCGCAGTCGACGCCGCGTTCACGCAGCTCGGGTGGTACTTCCTCCCCGTCGTCCTGCTCTCGAGCACGCTCGCGTTGGCGGTTGCGCTTGTCATCAATAACATACAACGGCGGTACCCTCTGTTTTGGATCATGCCCCCGAAAATCGTGCCGGCGGTGCCGGGGCCGGGGATGGGCGTGGCGGAGCAGGGCGTTCAAGGAGAGGGACCGAGGAGCGAGTCTGTCGCGACAGCCACTGGTGATGAACGCGATGTGGAAGGAGAGAAAAGGAACGCGGACCCTTCGCAGATGGTCTGATTCGATATACCGACTTGACTTTAGGTTCGCCACGTTTCGAGCATCGTTCATTCGTGCCTCATACATCTCCTCATCAGCTAGATCGCTATTAGGGCAGTACGCACCTATTGCTGCTGCTGCCAGGCATCTCCCTATGATGTCTGTTACATGAACCGCAGCACAACGATCACGGGCAACTCCTGCCAAGTCAGCTCTACCAATCAGAGGATATCAGTCGAGTATCCACGCAGAGATGAAGGGTACTCGCCATCTGTGCTCATAACAACGTCTGAAGAATGGTCAATCCATGCTCTGCTTTACATGCGAATAAGAGTATTCGATTACAGTGTACAGACCATGGAAGGGTAACAAGAATACGATACAACACTGACTTGCGGAAAGAATGGGATATCGGGATAAAGTTACACTTGAACAGAGACGCTTGAATTGGGTAGATCATGCAATGACGCATCCGTCGGGCATCTTGGGCAATCCATCCGATCCAAGCTCGAAGCCAGGAGGCATGGGCCCCATAATTTCAGGGGGAGGTGTACCGTGAGCTTGCATCTGCAGGTGTGTCAACCAACCGCGTGCTCTCGGTAGAGAGTGGGAGAAACGTACATCGCTCACAAGAGCCACAACTTGCGCTCCCTTCACGGTGTCCGCGTCGCTGTACGACGGGTCCTCGAAGATAGCAATAATTTTCGTGACGCAGTCCTGCTGCGCCTTGTACCGCGTCCTGTCCTCCACGCTGAGAGTGGCTTCATGTTCGGCGAGGTAGCCAGGGAACTGTAGGCAATGTCAGACTGATCGTCACCGACATTGAACTGATTCGCACGCACTTTATCGTGCAGCTCTTTGAGGGGCTCGTACAGCACGTCCTTGCCCATCAGCTGCCCCATCATCCCCTCGAGGATCCCTTGCAGGGCATCGTCTTCCTCCGCCCCCTCGCCGAGCTGCGCGAGCAGCTGCTCGAAGTCGGCACCCGGGCCCGCTGCAGCATCCGCCTGTGTCGATTCAGCAAATACAATCACCGAGACGCGAAGAAACGACATACCTGCAGCGTCTCCTCGCTCACCTTCAGCCGCTCCATCGCCTGCCGCACGCTCCTCTGGAACGCGTCCTCCGGCTCCTCCGCGCCCGCCGTCGCGCCCTTCTCCTTCTCCTTACCCACGCCAGACAGATCGGTGAGCCCGTCCATCTCGTCGACGAGCATCGCCTCCCACGCCGCGCGAAACGCCTCGTCGCGCGCCGCGTCCGCGTCCTTTCCTGTTGCAGCGGGCGCGGGCTCAGGCGCGAGCGGGCCCCCGAGCTCGCGCAGCACGGACTCCATCTGCCGCGCGAACTCCGCCGCGAAGTCGCCGGACAGCAGGTCGTCTGCGTCTGCCGGCTCGGGTGCGGCGGATGTGGTCGGCGGGGAGGTGGGTTTCGCGGGAGATGGCGTTGGGGCTGGGGCAGGCTGTTTGGGCGGGGCGTTGAACTCCTCTAGGACATCTGGGGAAGATCGGATGGTTCAGCATAAGTCGTTGCCAGCGGCCTGGGGTCGTGTGCAGGGGACGTGCGCACCGTCAAGATCTTCGACGTCTTCGTCGACATGTGCCTTTTGTTGTCCAGCCGCCGACATCGTGATCGCTGGAATTAGAACTCTGTGGTAGTTAGATGTGTCGCGGCGTCGGCGGGAAGGCTGGGAGAAGATGTTTGCAAGTCAAGTGCAAAGTCACAGTTCGGAAGTGAATTGCACGATGAAGACGCGGAGGCTGGAAATCATGTGCCATCGCAGTCCGGCAAACGCGTCGCGTGGCCGCTTCGAGGCTTTTGCTCTTCTTACCCACCACATCGTGCACTCGACGTTGTTCTCTACGCAATCTGTCCTGTTCTATGAGAACAGTCGATTCTAGTCGGAGAGGGCGAATTTGGAGGCGGAGCTTCCTGATGGTGTGTTAATAATCTATGTTAGATCTCTCTTGATATCTATGACAAGACTGGATGTGATGAAGTGTGCTGCCACCTGTCCCGACGATGGAAGTCGATATGTCCTTGACTGCCACGTTGGCTCACGTATTATGCATCACCGTGTTCGCATCCGCAGACCTGCGACCTTCATTCTCGGCTTCCCCACTTTTCATTCATCGACCGCCCCGGCCGTAGCGCTACGTCTCCGACTCCCTTACAGCCCATATATCGCGTCAACGTTCGATCTGTCGTCAGTACATCGTCCACGGAATTGAAGTTTAATTTTGATGAACACATTTTGGTCACTCCAGTCTCCAGAGGAACTTGCGCACCACGAAAGCGCTATTCTACAAATCGTTCGAAGGGACCGCTGATCCTGATAGCATCATCCTATGCATATCAACTCAACTCAGAGCGAGATTTACGGGCAACGACCAAGCGGCATTGACCTTGCTCCGCTTTATATATACCCTCCCTGTAACCTCCTTTGAATCCGTCATTTCCTCAGAAGCACCCTCCCGCGACTCGTCCTTGAGGCAACCCTAGTCTAGGGGCGCTCGCCTCGGCCGAATGCCGGGTGTCTTCACCAAAACGCCTTTGAACAGCGACCACCCTGGACCACCCCCATCAACAGATGCATATTGATCGGGAAGTGCGATAACGACTGGACTCGGGGTGAGGATTCGACCGCGATGCGGAGCATGAAATGAGAGTACGCATCCGATTACGTCTAATATACCTCCCTCGCAGACCTTGGAGTCTGAGCCTTGAGGACGTCGCATACCACCCTTCAGCACAGGTCCTCTTCGAACCTCATGGCTTCACCAGTCATTCCCACTGCTGTAACTGCTGACGATTTCATTGCCACACAGTATGACTATCTCATTGTCGGAGCTGGTCCTGCGGGATTGACACTCGCTGCTCGGTGAGTGGTTTCAGCCAGCCCTTACATAGCCTCACAATTAATGGATGCTGTCAGTCTCTCTGAGGACCCAGACATTGTCGTCGGCGTTATCGAGGCTGGAGACCATCTTTCTGGCCTGGCCGAGATCGACATCCCTGGTACGATCGCCCACTCAGTAGCCAATTCAACTGCCCTTACGCAGTTTGTCGTTTCGTAGGGATGGCAGTGAGCGCTCTCGAACTTCCACGAATAAATTGGTCCTTCTTGAGCAAACCGCAATCAGGCGCCAATGGGCGTCGTATATTCTATCCGAGGTGACGATCTTCCTATCTTCAATCGTTCCAGTCGTTCATGGATTCCACGTCAGTGGGAAGGCCGTGGGAGGATCGACGGTGGTAAACGGTCTCTTTTGGCTCACTATATCCTTCGCTGACGATGGTCTATTTTCTCAGCTGAACTTGATGTCTATGGGAAGGTGAGTAACCCATCACCAAGACCCGAACTGAGTTTCGGTCTTATTGAATTGTTAGAGCGTCTGCAAAGGAATACGACGGTACTATCCTATCCGATTGCCATATTCGATCGACTGACAACGCGATATGTGCAGCATTTGAATCGCTTGGAAACGCTGGCTGGAATTGGGCTGGACTCCTTCCCTATTTCAAGAAGGCATGTCGCACTGCAGCCTCCACAATTCCCCGAGACCTGACAGCGACACCGATAGTCAGAGACATTCACTCGCCCGCCACAGGAAGTGGCAAACGCCTATCACGTCGTCCACAAAGATGAATTTCACGGTAGCAACGGACCGATCCAGAAGTCGTTTCCTCGGTGGTTAAACGACCTTCACCTCCCCTTTTTGCAGGCCTGCGACAACTTGGGTTTGCCTTTCAACGAGGATCCTGTAAGCTTCGCCCTTTCGATCGATGACATCATTCCAAGGGATTGATATTTACGTTCTTTGCCACAGGAAAGTGGCAAAAATTTAGGGGCTCACACTGAGACTTTCGCCATTGATCCTACCAGGGCCACCCGTGTTACGGCCTCCACTGTGAGCCACTATATAGGCATCAGTACTTTCGTGTATCTGACGTATTTCGGCAGGCATATTACCGACCGAGGAAGAACCTGGTTATATTAAGCGGAGCCAATGCAACTCGGATCGTACTGGGCAAAGATGCGGACAATGGTGTTGTCGCTAGTGGTGTGGTTTTTGTCAAGGGCGAGGGGACGTTCACGGCCAGTGCGAAACGCGAAGTCATCCTCTCTGCCGGTGAGCCACATCTTCCGCTGGTTTGTCCTTGACACGAACAATTTCTAGGAGCATTCAAGTCACCTCAGCTACTAGAACTGTCAGGTACGTGTCGCCTCTCGAGCGAGGTACACCGTCGTCTCAACTATCTACCATTCTTGCTAAGGCATCGGAAAACAATCCGTGTTGGAGAAACATGGGATACAGCAAGTCATCGACCTTCCTGTCGGCGATAATCTTCGTACGTGCTCGGCAAAGTATATGATGCATAAGTCGAGATCCACTCACGCGTTCAATGGCTTCTTCGCGCCCATGAAGAGGTCCGCTGATTTCCCTTTGTATTCTTTTAACCTCTCACGCGTCGTTCCATTTTTCAGGAACATCCGTGGGTGCCGTTCACCTTTGAAGTCACTGATCAATTTGAGACCTACGACGGCCTGCGGGATCCAATTGCCTTGGCGGAGCAGATCAATCTATAGTGAGGATTGACGACGGGTGATGTTACTTCTCAGGTACTGACGCGGCTATCCAGCACACAGAAACGGCTTGGCATGATGTCGTCCGTCGCCTCCGCAGTTTCTTTTGTGTCTCACAAGGTAGCCCTCACTGAAGAAGAGCATGCGGCGTTCCAGAGCAGTGTCGATTCCCTAGGGGCTCACGTGAAGCACAGATCACTCCTGCGCGAGTGGTCTGAGGATCCTGAGCAAGCCGCATTCGAGTATGTTCGCACAGCTGCCTTGAAGCCGATGTTGACATCGCCTTGCAGGCTACTCCAGGTTCCTGGTTTCGTGACGCTCGGCGAACACGAGCCCGTAGAGGGCGCGCGCTACCACACGCTCATGACGGGGCTTCTCCACCCTCTTTCCCGCGGCTCCGTCCACATCGCCTCCTCCGACCCTCTCGCCTCGCCCGACATCGATCTCGGGATCCTCGCAGAGCCGGCCGACCTAGATGTGCTTGTCAGCGCCCTGCGGTTCTGCCGCAAGCTCGCAGGGACGGAGCCATATAAGGTCGCGTTCAAAGGCGATTTTGAGCCTCCTGCAGATGTGCAGAGCGACGAAGCCCTTCGCGCATGGGCTCAAGATCGTGTCGAGCCGTTCTTCCATACCGTCGGGACGGCGCCTATGCTGCCCCTTGAATCGGGAGGTGTGGTCGACCCGAATTTGAAGGTGTATGGTACTCGAAACATACGAGTGGTAAGGCCCCTCGTCTATGTTTGTGGCTGGCACGCTCTGATTCCGTTCGCCTGGCGGTATACAGGTAGATGCATCTATCATCCCAATCGTAGGTTATCCCGATCCTTGTGTGAGTTTACAAGCGTTGAATTTTGTACAGCAATTGTCCTGCCCGCCAATGGCTACTGTCTATGCAATTGCAGAGAAGGCATGTCGAGTACAAGTCTGGAAATGGCATGATACGATACTCATCACTCCTGCAGGCCGCGGATCTCATCAAATCTACCTAGCTCAACGGCGGGAGAGATAATTATACAAAGGAGAATTGTATCCAGTTATTTAAGAGACCCTGACCCTCGCATTGCCGTGTTGTCGTGTTTCGATGCAACCTTTCTATGAGACGAGATATGCCATCGCCACTGCGCTTGCACATAGATGGTACGCACGAGCGCCTCCAAGTTAGCAACAGCTTGTGACGTTGACACAGCATCGATGAAACATGTCGACATATGATCACAGACTCAATGACAACTTCTTATTTATTGATAACGTACAACTAGATCGTCAAGTTCAAATTTATAACGATGCCTTTGTGTTGAAAACTTGCACGAACTCCAGAGCGAGGGGCGGGCTGGTACGGGGATGAGTGATCAAGTAACGCAAGATAAAACGCACATACCTCTCCTTGGGGGTGACCGGGATCTTCTTATCCACGAGTTTCCCTCCGGGAGCGAAGATGAAATGGCCGCGCTTAGTCTTGCCATTCGCGTCTTTCGCTCCAAGCGCGTCAATGAGAATACGATCGGGGTCCGAGAGTAGGGGATACGGAAGCTCTTTCTGCAAAAAGCCACGGGATGATAAGGAAGGCTTTCTTTCAGCCGAACGTAGTGGAACGGTTGCATACCTTGCCCTGCCACCTCTTCTGATCCGCAGAAGTGTCATGGCTCACACAATAAACGGTGAAATTGTGCTTCGTGAAGTCGGGATAGATGTCGCGGAATCCGCACGCTTGCGTCGTGCATCCAGCTGGGCGGACGGATCCAATGAGTCTGGGCAAAAAATTCGAATACGACAGCGACATACCAGTGTCTGCCCTCGGGATGGTGAACAAAATGACGCCCTTGTCGGCCGCGAGAGTCGCCACATCCACATCCTCCTCCTGCTCATTCTTGAGCACGAACGTAGGTAAGCTATCCCCAATGTCGATTGGTGCAAGCGCTGGCTCCTCCGTCGTTGGGGCTGCAGCCTCGACAACAGCCTAGGCAGACATCAGATAAGATTTCGGAAGTATATGGGTGTGCTCACCGGAACATCAGCAGCGCCCACAGTCGTCGCAGCGAGGCGCGCAGATCGTCGTGGTCCGTCAGACATGGTGGTGGTCGATGAGAGAGGGCGGAAGATGACGCGTGCTGCGGGGGACTTGTGGAGGGCGACGTTTATAACGGAGCTCCGTAATCCGATGGTAATGTCTCTTTTCCAATTGGACTTGCGCAAGCCGCTCTTCAGATGATTCACCAACTGTCTTCGGCTATGGCGTAATATCGCCCTGGCTTGCATAAGGTGTATGTGTGTGCTGGGCGCGTATGTAGCCCGAAGTTCTCACCGACACTAGCGCGGTCGCGTCTCGTGAGAGCCGGATTGGCCTACTCAGAGAAGCGAGACAAGGCAATAGGATCTCGCCATCTATTCAGACATGTGCCGGAGACTAGAGGCAACTTGGCAGACGAAACATGACATTATACGACGTCCGTACCATATTGTACTACAGAAGGTACGGAGACTGGGCGCGTAGCCAGAAAGCAATAGGGGTAGGGCTGATGTATAAACGTAAGGACAGGTAGCGAAGGTGAGATAACGGAATAAATGAAGATGCAAAAAGGTGTTGAATCATGCAATGCGGTGAGACTATGCAAGACAGCTCCGATATATGTGCAAGGAAGGGAAGGGTGCAGATGAGATGGTTCTATGGTAGTAAGTGTCCGGGTATCAAGTGTGTACTGACCGGATTCATTAGCGCCCCCTTCAGCGGGTGTCGAGAGAGGAGTTCGATGACTTCCTCCGCGGGACGTAAGGTCGAGGGCCCGGCGACAACGGTGAGCTAGGACTCATGGTAGAGCTCGGGCTATTGTCGAGGACGCCATTGTCCTTAGGCGGAGTCCCTCCCGTCTTCACTGCGACAAGGGACGCAGAGGACGTACGCCTCGGTACGTATGCTCGAGGCATCAGTTTTGGCGATTGTGACTCGTCAGGATTCGGCGACGTTGGCGAACTGATGGCCTCTGCTTGATCAAGCGCGAGCCCGAGATCCTCAACGATAGCTCGTGGCGGAGGCCGTTCCACCATAGCTTCCAAGAGCTAAGTAAACGAAGAAGTAAGCGTCTTGTCAGTTTAATCGACGAAAAAGGTATACCTCTATCCGCAGTTCCTCTCCGGCGTATTCGCCCTCCATCTCCTCCGGCCCAAGGAGTTTGGTACCCTTGCGAAAGACTTCGCCCTCCTCAGCGACCCATCGTCTGGATCTTCAAGAAGATGAGCTACAATGCCAGGATCGCTGGAAAAAGAACTAACCGATCGGTAGGCGAACGCTCGTCTTCACCCCCTAACTCGTGTCCCTCCTCGTCGTCTGATTCCGCGACAACGAAGCTCCCTGTATTCAGGACCCGTTCCACCTCTTCTGGCTCCGGCGGTGCCTTCCCTTTCCCCTTGTCAAGCCTCGGCGTCACCGGCAAGTCTTCGTCCTCGTCCTCTGTCCCATCGCCTTCTTTTCCGCTCAGGGAGATGGTCGCATGCCCATTTATAATCCCATTCGGACTGTGACCCTGTGTACGGCCCATCGCACCCATCTCTTTCGGCTCATCGTCAAAGGAAGCCATGTTAATTCCAAGACCTTGCAGACCGATGTCCGGGCGAGGGGAGGCCTGAGCGACCAGCGACGTCAGGGAGTCATTCAAGGAGAGCAGGTCATCCAGTCGAACAGAGTCATCTGACGTCTGAATCATCTCTGCGAGCTTCGGCAGCACCGATTTCGTTCGAACGAGAAGCTCCGGGTCGATGTCAGCGATTGGTGACGATGGTTGCGACGAAGAGGAAGAGACCGAAGATACCAGCTCCTCGAGTTCGGCTAGGCATGCACGGGCTTGGATGACGGCATCGCTTTCTGACTGCTCGGCTGACGGGGTGAGCAAGAGTTCTAGGGACGGGGGATAGCTGCTGGACTCGACCTTCTTCTCGTCGTCCTTTCGGAACGTTTTGGCAAGTTCGCTCTCTTCTATCATGCCCCAGACGCCCTTGCCTTGGCCTCGTCCACTGACGCCGTTGGTGGTTGAGGACTGGGTGCTTCGTTCAGCCTCTTCGGTGTTGCGTACGCAAGTATTGAGTATATCGCGACACATCCTGTTTCAGGTGTCAGTCATGTCAATATCCAACAAGTACCAACGTACCGGGCCATCTCCTCGTCATCGGGTGGGATGTTGAGGTCGAGGCAGCGCATGACGTGGTTCCCCTTTAATCCGGAGCTGAGCGCCATGACCCCGGCCAAGTCGAGATTGTTCATGGTGAGGTCGAGATGTAGAAGCGATGTCGATTCAGGCAGGAACTCCGCCAGAGCGATGGCCCCGGCGGATGTCATCGATGTCGACGATAGGAACAACCTCTTCAGTGCCGTGTTCAGTGTGAACGCAGTGCGCAGTGATTGTACCTAGGTCCACGTGAGGAACGTTACCACAGGTGCGAAAGAAGCCAACTTACGCCGTCGAAGCCAGGGCCGCAGCACGGGTTCTTGCTCAAGTCAAGGGTTTCGAGGCAGGAGTTGTATTTCTGCCGTCGAAGCTGGTCAGCTGGCGATCGATCACCTTTCACTTAGAGAATCTCCCACCAAAGCTTCCGCAATTGCAACGAGCCCCTGCACATCTAGCTTGTTTTCGCTAAGATTAAGAACTTTTAATGTCCTGTTTCGCTTCAAGACCTGAGCAATGTATGTGATTCCTCCCTGTATGCGCGTTAGCATCCGCAGGGGATCGAGGAAGATCGTCACCATACTCGAATGTCGTTGCCGCGTAGGTCCAGGGTCTTCAATGCGCCCAGCCTAGGAAGGGCGTCCAACGCGCGAACCTTGTCCAGCAAAGCTGCGCTGGGACCATGGTCTTGAAGGCCGGTCAAACCCGCCGACGTTGGGATAGCATGGCGCGTGGTGATGCCACCTTGAGCAGAGGATGTGATGATCGGTATCTGTTGGCCTGTAGGGGACAGTGGATTCGCAGCCGGTGCGGCGGCTGCAACCCCACGACGTGCACGGGGAATGTACGGCGTGTATGTGGTTTGAGGTGCCGTGTTTGGATGTCGAGGAGGTGGTAGTACGGGTCCAGAGCGAGGTGTGGGCGCCACGGACGGGTGAGCGGATGGTAGAGGTATATGGGCCGGGGGTGGTGACATAGGTGGAGTAGACGGTGCGGAAGAGGTTGGGGTGGGTGAAGGAACGACGTCAGGATAATCTCTGATCATGAGTGCGATGGCAACAGCGCCCGTCGCGTTGATGCGGTTGTGTCGAAGAGAAATGTTGCGCAACGAGGACGTGCGCACGGTATGCGCTGCGGAAGGGGCCATCAGCACAGTCCACTAGAGCGCTCGGTGGTAACGTACCAAGGGCTTCTAGAGCCTGGGGCTTCAAAAAGCAGTCGTCTAGCTTCAGTGAAGATAGGCCCTGTTCTGGTACCTGTCCGAGGGCTGCGGCGACGTACTCTATGGAACGTTTGTCAAGCGAATTCTGTGAGAGATCGAGGAACTGGAGGTTCTTCGCCTACGGCGCATTACAGTCATGCTTCGTGAAGTGTGCTCGTGTCGCTTACCTTGCTCACGAACGCGCCAATGAGACGAAATGCAGGAGCCTTCAACCGTCGATTCGACGCGACGGAGAGGAACGTAAGGGTCCCCGGGATCAACAGCGCGTGCAGGATGGGTTTCAGTATCTGGACACGCTATCAAACCTCCACAACAGATGACGGGCGCAAGTGACTCACTCGCTCGTCGAGGTCGCATTCGCGAAATGTGAGACGACGCAAACCCCACTCAATTGTGAACACATCCGAGAGCGTCGCTGCCAAAGTCGGTGTGAGCTGGACTCCGGAAAGATCGAGTGTCCTCGGGAGCGGCCCAGCAGCATTCTTGAATGCCGCAGAGATCTCTGGGATCAGAGCGTCGTCTCTGCTGGCTGCACATTCTCTGTAGAACCCTTCGACTCTGTCGAGTGTCCACCACTCGTCGCCATCACCCTGCCCCAGAGAGTTGCCTCGGACGACCCTTCGCCGTCGCTCCGCCTCTCGTTGTTCGATGGACCTCTTCTCCTCCTTCAGATTCGGGGTCGACGGTGGATTTGCCGCCGATATTGGATAAATGGTGACGAGCTCCGGTAGGATGAAGTGTGCTCTCTTGAGCGTCTTGGACTCATCTCCCGCGACTGCTTGTGACTGATTTTGCGAGGGAAGGAACTTGGAGATGCGGGAGAAGAAGGACTGTTGAGTGGGCGGTGGTCTCTTGAGAATAGAGCGTCCTGGTGTGGGTATCGTCACGGCGGAAGAGGAGGGAGCATAGGAGGAAGTTGGAGATGCCATGGAGAAAGTACATCAGTGAAACGGGGGCGCGCCGGTAACACAAGCTTTATTTGATCATGTTTTGCGCGGCCGGTGGAGGTCGGCCAGGCTTGACAATTGCTTACCGCCGGTCACAAGTCTGCAGGGTGAGTGCTACAGCTTGGCACAAGTGATGCCATTGCGCGTTCGAGGGAGCGGGGAGTGTCCATCAGATGCTATCGGATGATGTATCGAGCATCTTGGTATGCTACTGCTAATATCTGCTCGTAGAGTGTCTTAGTGTTGCTCGAATATAATGCAATACTACGAGTGGCATAATGCTCTTGGACGCAGATATAGAGCATCGGCTCGCGAGTGCTGTGATATATTCTTGCAAACTATTGCCGTATCATTGCCATCGTGCACTCAATCGAACGATCTCTTTCATTCAGGTACATAAACGGAAAGCATTGCGCAACATGTTGGATGTAGCTAATCTCTGCCCCCCGATCGTCTCGATTTTATTCGACTAGCTAGCATTACAGCGCAACGTCAGGGATAGAGTTAATGTAGCTAAGTTCGCCTGTGAAACCCCATGCATCCAAGTACTTTATCACACAGCGCCAGCATCCTCACTGAGTACTTCGAGGCCTGCCAGACCGCCCACCGCTCACTGATCGCATGCCCTTTCACCACCGTTTCAGTGAGGTGGTACCCTGAGAGCCACGTTGAACGGATTGCCGTACAGCTCCCGAGGCGAGGTTGAGCAGGTTGAGCAGGTGCCGAAGAGGTGCGTCGTCGTCGTCGCGCGTTCAACGTCAAAGAAGACGGCGAGCGTGCTGCACGGAGGCTCGAGGGACACGCACATCCCGGTGTAGCAGACAGTATATAGAAACGTACATTCAATACATGTGGTACGTTTGAACATCGAGCGCGTTGGGACGCCAGACGCGTTGCAGCTGCGCCGCTAAGTTCAGCTTCGAACTCGCAGAGACAACAGGACACTCACCTAGCCTAGTCCCCGCGTTCGCCTCGCGCTGCTGCTATGCCGCGTCTGCTTTCCACCCTCGCGCCCCCCTGTCCGTTTTCCTCGACGTTCCTACCTCCTACTCCGCCTGTGGACCCGCCGATGCCCTCACCTGGTCTTGTGGATCGCCCAACAGGTCGTGCACTGCGAAAATCTCCCCGCAGCAAGTCGATCCTGGTGGAGACGTCAGGGCTGGTGCGACTTGAGCCGTAGATGGACGACTTACTCTGGGTTGCACACGCGTATGAACGCAGTAGCGGCCGCACAGGCCAGCAAGACGCGTATCAGCTTCATGATGCCGCGTTGGAGCGTTCTATTAGGGGCTGTTGAAAGTAGCTGTTAACGCGTCGTTGGACGCTTGGTCCTGCGCTCGAGTTCAGCCATCCTCGGCATGCCCCATATAGCAGGGTACTTACCTGCGCGTTACGCGCTGCGCGCTGGTTAGAGTCGCGATCTTGTTGCAGTTGCGATGTGCCGCCACTCTATACCCTCCGAATATGCTGCGGAGGCCCATCAGGTACACGGAACGAGCGTACTCACCTTCCTGTCGCCAGCACACCACCGTCCACGTCTCGAAGACGCCGCGCTCGCGACCCCCGCGCGCCCCAGCGTTCGTTTTCTTTCCTCCGCCTATGCTGCACCTGCAACTCGGGTCCGTTAGCCGTCTCAAGAGAGCATGCTGGTTATCACTTGCCGTCGCTCACCATGCCGTCCGAACACGAAGCCGGAAAGACGCCGCGCTGGCGGGCCTCGCGTACCCATGCATGCCAGCTCTTCTCTTCGCTCCGCGCTCACGGCTACTGCCCGTCCGGTGAGTCAGCCCTGTCCCAAAGACATCCCATATGTCGCTCACCTTCACGTCGCTCGCACGCCACCCCACTTCAAACCCTCTCTCGAAGACGCCGCGCCCGAGGCCACTGAGCCAGTAAGCAAGTGTGCTGGTGCTGCGGCCAAGTAAGTCCTCACCACGGTGAAGCAATTCCTCACGTACCTGCTCTCCCCGCTCTCCTCGAACCTCCGCGATCGTAGTGTCGTCTCTCCCTCCTTCCCCACGTTCTCTTCATCCTGACAACGTACCCCAAGCCTACGCTCGTTGGTGCTGTGCCCATCACCCTCCTCCCAAGCATGCCAAGCGCGTAAGTTCCTTGAACAGACGTCAGCTCTCACGACAGCGTCAGAGCTAGACGAGAAGGAGGAGGCACGCACCTACCCTACACTGCCACACGAGCGACGAACAAAGTTGCCGCGGAGTCGCGCAAGAAGGCGGGGATCAGCTCCATGCCGCCGGTTCAAGAGTGTCTGCCGGGGTCGCTTGAAAGTGGACGGGAGAGAGCGCGAGGGTAAACGTTATGGCTGCTTGGCTCCCAACTCAACAGCTGTGCGACACGCACCGTAGAGCAATAGTCTTGTGTTTGCGCCGCGCCACTCGCCGAACAACTCTGGTGCACTGCAAAGCAAGTCCTGTGGCCACCCCAATGCGTATGAACTTTTTCAATCTTCGAAGCATCTCGCTCCACTCGCCATGAAACACTTTCGTTATCTGCAGCCGAGCGCGCCAGAAGCTCTGCTGAGCCACGCGACTGCACTTAGCACGTGGGGTGAGCCTGTGCCGTCCGCCCATCATCTGAGAGACCGCCACCGCATCGACTAATGTTCTAAGCATGCCCGTGGATGGAAAACAGGTCAGCCGGTGTATACCGATCAGAAAGCTCAAGCTCACCGTCTGGCGTTGGCGTGTTCATGACGCTTCTTCAATACGAACCGGTCCTCTTCATTCTCCTGCCGACGGTAGAACACCATTGCGCGCGACTTCGTCGAGGGAACCTGGTCTGGTGGCAAGCTTAGGAGCATTTGCAGGCGACGGGGTTTGCGCTGAACGCGGCGCGGAGACAATGTATGTGTAGGACGGCGAACAATTGTAACTTGCACTCACCGCGATCGATACAAACTCTGTGTAGCCAGCCTGGCCATCATGCTGCGCGGCTTCCAACCACGTCTCGAAGGGCCGCGTTCATGACCCGCGCACGCCTGCATCCCATCCCATCCCTCCGCGTATGCTTCTCCTGCAACTCAGGCGCGTCAATCATCCCATGAGCACATCTCGGCTCTTTCCCATCTTCCTGTTCGAACCCGGCGACTCTAAGACGCCGCGAATGCGGCTCCCGCGCGCGCCTGCGTCCCTCGTGTTCCCTATGCTCATGCTGCTCCTTCCACTCAGGTGTATCAGTCACGGTAGAGTACACGTTGTAAGTCGCTTACCTTTCTGTCGCTCATACGCCGTACCACTTCGAACAATCTCTCGAAGACTCAAAGGCATCGCGCTCGCGGGGCCCGTGTGCGCCCACCTCTTCTTCCCTTCATTCATGCAGCTCTTGCAGATCAGGTGCGTCAGTCTTCTCATGAGCACGTTGTAGGTCGCTCATATTCCTGTCGCTCGTACGCCACGCGAGCCCGCCATGCAGGAAGCGATGTTGCTTCAGCATCATCAAGGCTGAGCAGGTGCAGTTTGCTTACCTTTCTTCTCGTCAAATCTTTCTTTCCCTGGCGCGGGAAGGGCCCACACATATCCCCGCCCGTCTTCTTCCCCTGTGCATCCTATGCCTCCCATGTACTGCACCGAGGTAAGTCGGCGGCTCTTTGCTCTATCAGAACAAGCCACGACAGTGGACTCAGCGGCACAGGCTTACCGTCGGCATACGGCAGGTGGGGTGTTTGGACCGATTGTCGATTCCACCTCCCCATCGGCGCGATTGTCCGCCGAGGGCTTGGATGTTGGATGGACCGTCTGGCTCCAAACGCCTTCTACGGCTGGTTATCTCGCGAGATCGCCCTTGTATCCGTCTATGAAGGTAGGAAAACACACTCAAAGATCAGTTCTACACAAAAGTCACGGGTGCAACCTCGTCGCCGTCCACAGGCTGCCCCGACCCTCCCGGCGGTGCTGAACACGAGGTGCTCGATCGTAATGACCTCATTCTGCCAACAGTGACCCTGGTTGCGTTTGTCCAAAGTTGCCGAGGGAGTCGTGCGCAGGCTGGAAGAAGGCTAAAGCGTAGGGGTGCGCGGGACGACGAGGCGGTAGCCAACGTAGAGAGGGCCGTTGGTGAAGTTCGCTCCCTCGCCAATGCAGCGACAGGACCGGTGGTGAGCCTTCGTACACGCGCAGCAAGTGTGCAATTCCATATACATACGATTCAATGCCCAAGAAATGAGTCTCTTACATAGCTATTGTTCTCATGACACTCGATCAGCGGGCACAACTCATATGAGACGCGAGTGAGTGGACACGCTGGCCTGCGGGTACGATGGGTTGCTCACCTAGCTCAATTGCCGTGCTCCCCCTGCGGAAGCTGTAGCCACCCACACTTGCCCCATCCACAACTGCTGTGGTCGCGCGCTGTGAGACATTCAGTGTCGTCCGAGACGTCTGGACGGGTGCGATGTACTCAACGATCTTCAGTGAAAATATGATCCTCCTCCGCACCGGTCGCAAACCCATTTCTTCCCGCCGAGTAATTCATCGGGATCACGGCGCCGATCAGAGCTCCTGCAGACCCATTGAACCATCCCGCGAAAGTCTCTTCTTTCGTCTGAAGTTCTGCTCTCGAGTTCGCCGCTGCAGCACTGCCTTCCTCCGAGGACCCAGCACCGACCGTTGTGTTTACCTGCGTCAGTCCCGTGGCACTGCCTGCATTATTCTGACCCCTTTCAAGGAGAGCCCTCCACTTAGTCTCCCTCCTGCATGACAGTCAGACGCGTTTCGTGGTCGCTCGTGGCCCACTTACTCGACCTTCTCTTGCAGGACAACTAAGTACAGAACGAGCACGACCGAGATCCCGAGGAGTATGGGTTTCATTGCAGTTGTGCGTGTAGGAGTCGATATACGGCACTGCCTGGCGTTGTGTAATGGGAAGTGCGGCGGGGATGTGGGTACCACAGAGGCGATCTGGCAGCCCCGTCTCGACTTAGGCAAGCCGCCCGGCGGCTGGCGCCACCCGCTCACGAGACATAGACGCTTCCTAGGGCCTCCCCCACGACCGTGAGCCACAGGGCCCGGCCAGGCGGGACCATGTCTCCCCCGAATTGTTTTACTTTTACCAAGTGCAAACCACTAGGCAATTAAGCTGCCTTTTAATCCGCGTTGACCTCCTGTCGCTGCCGCTTCGCATATGCCCAGACGTCAACATGCCCGTTCTCCACTCCATTGCGCTGCCCCACACCGCGGAGAGTCGAGATGAGTCGGATGCGCAATAGAGCCGGTTTTTCTCTGCTTGAATGAGGATTGGTATGGGCTTGAATCGGTTGGCGCTGCGGAGAGGTCACATCCATCATGTAGTGAGTAGACGCCTCGTTCTCTCATGGCTTGTGCATCAAACCCGCTGACGATCGTGCCCGCATCAGTTTCCGGACGAATCGACGGCGATCGAACGCGTTCGAGTGTGGGGTTACTCCAGCGCCTATGGGTCTACGGGTCTGGCTGGACATGGTTTTGACCACAAAAGCCCGTCGATGCCTCCGACGGCGCCGCGACGTTCTGTTCCCGTGATCAATTGTCTTCAAAACCTGCAGAAATTTGGCCTGGTCGGAAGAAGGCAAGGAGAACTTTGATACAACAGGCGAGGCACCCGGATCCTCGAAACAGGGCTCCCGTGGATCATGACCATCGATCTTGTGGAAGTACTCGAGGTGTCCGCGTCGCCAGATGTCCCTGACATTAAAGGCCCAGGAGGAGAACCTTATGGGCGCGCCGTCTTACATGCTTCTGCAAGAATCGGGCCGCGTCGTGTTTCTGGCTCTGTGGCAATGTCTGTCATCTCCGCGTCCACGCCGGCTGCCGTTGCAGCAGCAGCCTCGTCGTCTGTTGTCGCAGTCGTTGGGGTGGCTTTAGGAGGCGAAGTTTGTTCCGTTGCCTCAGGCTCGAGCGCAACTTTCTCAGCTACCTCCTCGATCTTCACTTCAGCCTCTCGTCGCTGTGCGGATGCTTTATTTGTCGCCATTTCAGCCTCCTCAGCACTTTCGCCTCTTCTACAGCAGCAGGAAGCAGCTCCAGATTGACATGGTTGTCCAGAGTCGCAAAAGGGTCGGAATAAAACGTTCCGTGCAGGATCTTGAATTCCTCGCCCCATCTTTGCGGCGTGGGGAGAGGATCGAACTCACGGCCCTCCGCTGAGCGAGATGACTGCTCAATAGGTAGAGATGCTACGACGCCGCCCCGTCTAGGAAGCAAGCCTCGGCAGGCCTTGACCAGAGTTTCGGCAGGAACGTCCAAACGGATTGTCTAGATTCCCCACCAGGACCACGACGATTATGGTATGCTGGAACAATGGGCCGGAGTCATCGCCGCCGGCGTCTTCGATAGTCTGAGAAATTTGATGATCTGTCGTGGCAAAGGGGTGTCTTCAAGCCTGCCTTGTCCTGCAAGCGTACGGCCGAACGCTGTGGATGCATCGAGCCGCAAGGGATGGGGGACACAATCGACTGGTGGCACAGAGGGCTGCGCGCTACACCCGAAGATCTCGATACCCTCTTCGCCTATTACTAGAGGTTGATATCAATATGTGAGTTCGTCACAAGATGGTTTCACTCACCATGGACAGTTCTTCCGCCTACTTCGATCGCAAAAAGAACACCCGAAGCTCCCGAATGTATGGACCCGAAGCGATCATGCTCCAGGGAAATATTCATCATCCTCCCCACCCTCCTCCGTCCATTTCTCGCCCATTTCTGCGTCGCCTATATCCCCTTCATCTTGTTCGCCATCGTCTGCGTCTCTATCATCGTCGCTGTCGCTACCGCTGCTGTCGTCGACAAGGTCTACCTCGCCGTGGTCGTCCATACCTAGCACAGGCTCGTCGGAGTCGTATGCATCATCCGCCCGTAGATCTATCTCGGATTGAGCAGGCGGCACATTACCCACAACATGCCCAACGGTTGGCACCGATGCGGCGGAATCAGCCTGCTCCTTCGCGGTCCTGGATATGGCCACCTTTTCATGAGCTTGTAGGTGACCAACCCCGAGGCCCCAATGGTAGCGCATCAAGAGATCCCGCTCGGAGAATCTGTCCAGCGAACGTCAACGTGCTGGTCAGGGTCGCACATAGGGGAAGGCCTACCTGCATATATAGTAGCGCTTGTAATCGTCGCCATCCCTCACGCTGCCTGACAAGCAAGCACCGTCATCATGCCGCTTTCCTGTATTGAAGTCCGGCACTATGTGACATCCACGTACGACATCGTTCGGATCGACGAATCCAAACGCGTCCGGTCCCTCAATGGGAGGGAAGGACAGGAAGTCCAGCCCGTCCCAGCCTGACGAAGCTGGGTCCACGACTTCGTACCATCGAACCCACAGGAAATCCATGCGCCGTGTTTCGAAGTCCAACGAACCCGGTCCAGTATACAGCACGTTCGCGTGGTACATGCCAAGCACACGCGCGTACATATAATGGTGGCCTGTATCTCCGTCGTCAAGAAGCATGACGTTATGGCGCAAGGTTCCGGGATTGATGAGGTCAGATCCACGCTTCACGTCGTAAGTCGTGAAGTGGAAATACGTTCGTTTGTGGTGATAGATACGCTCATTCTTCAAATATATGAGGCTGGATGGATCTTTGGCTTCAGGCGGCGCCATTTCCGCGTCATTCAATGCCGTTCGCCAAATTCCAGGCCTATCGTCTGCTTCCTTTTTGAGGGCCTCAAGCAAACGTGGATGCAAGTGTTTTTGCAGCTTTACGGAGAAATCCTGTGAAAAGAAAAAATGAATAAAGTGCTGCGGCATAGGGATTGATGCTGGGTGCTCACTTCGACGGCTGGGTCACCTGCGCGCGCCAATAGGAAGCTAGGGACGTGGATTGGATAGTTCTGTGTCTTTCCGGTGCTGTAGCGCGCTTGTAAGTCATCAGCGACGTCCTCCAAGTCAATCTGAGGGGGGTGCGTTGCCCGGCGCTTGACAACTCGCGGCGTCCGCGCCTTGCTGGCTTTCGCCTTCACCGCCGTTGGCGAATACGCAGAGGTAAGGTGCGGCTTCACCCCCGTCGCAGACGCCGAAGACACAGAAGCAAGGCGCGCTTTCACTGCTACCACTGATGCGGAAGCCATCGGGATGGGAGACGTTTTTGATACCGGGGGAGGCATTTGATTTTGAGCGGTCCGCGAAGCCCAGGCCTTTGCTGCCATTGCGGCCGTGATGGGTGCTTGGGCCTTTGCGGCCGCTGTCACCGTCGCAGATGCGCGGGCCTTGTCTGCAGAGGATACCGGCTGCTCCGGGATGGAGGGCCGACGGTTCACAGACTCACGGATTCTACGAATGCGACGCTCCCGCGTCTCTATCTGCGAGAGCTGTAAAGGAATCGTTCGATGGCTAGTACGCAAGTAGCGCATCTTCGATGTCTTGTGTTCTAGTTCAAACTGCCGTGATTTATGAGTACGGCAGTCTGCCTTCGAAAAACCACTTACTCTTTGAGTGCTGTAAGATCCCGTCACTCCCATCCTCCGGATCGTAGAGACGTAGTCCCCGAGCCTGTGAAACTTGTAGGTGTTCGTGTTCCATTCTTTTGGCTTCCGTGGCCCCTTGCTCTCGGGCTCGGTTTCTCCCGGTCCGTCAGGCGCCCCTGCCTCCTCCTGCCCCTTCTCTTTATCCTCCTCCCGCTCCTTCTCATTGTCGTTCTCGTTCTCGTTCTCGCTCCCCTTCCCCTTCCCCTTCTCCTTCTCCTTCTTCTTCTCGCGTTTGCGTCGAGCCTTTCTCTCCCTCTCTAATTCCCGGGTCTGAAATTGAGAACATGTATTATCTTGAAAATCTTTGACTGCGTGAGCAAATTTGGCCGTGACTTCAGAAAGGACATCCAGTGTTGTATCGGTGTGCATCTCTAGTTTTGCGAGACCGTGGAGATGCGCAAGCTCAAATAAAAGCTTGAGCAATCTCCCGTTGTGCGGTTCTGGCAGGAGTCCATCGAAGGCTGGGATGGCGCACTGGGAATGGAATGCACTGAGTTCAGAATGTCCACCTTCACGCCGCCGACGTACCAGAAGTGCATCCTCGTATGCATTAGCTGTCATCTTCTTTAATTCTGACCTATTCGACGTTGTTCTCCTGACCCCGTTGGTTCCAAATGCCGAGATTTCTCGATATCTGGACACAGAACCAGTGAGAATGACGCCATCCGGTCGAAATCTACACCGCATACCTCCGATCAAGTTCGTACTTTAGGCCCTCGTCGACGGCGTCCAGAATGCGGATGAGGTGGATGAACAGATTCTTCCACACCCCAAGCTCGATCTCGTGCATGAGATCGACCACCAGCATATCGAAGACGTTGAAATCGAAGGGCGAAAGCTTCTTCGAAAATGCATTCTGCAGCAATAACATCAGCGGTGAAAGCCCGCCAGGGCACGCGACGTACATCAGTCGGAACAAGAGACTCCTCCTTCAAGATCCTCTCCACAGCCGCACTGTTCACTGCATAGTCTTTCTCGTATATTATCTTGCGCGCAGAGCTGATCTGAGAGCGCCGTCTTGCGTCGTCGACACGCGCCAGGGTCTGGCGCTCCTGCATGTCTTGAGGGCTTCCCAGTTTGTCTATCCGATCTTTAGTTATCAAGCAGCTGGGACAGGGGCAACGTCCCAGATTGCGTATGCTGGCCAGAATGACCCTGCGGATTAATCAGTACAGCGCGTTTGCCCAGAGATATGCTACTCACTTTTCAGGGTAGTCCGCAGAATACGTGAATATACGGGGATAGAAACGGCGCCTTACCCCATCGCAGCAATCAATGACGATGCCGTGCCTATAGGCCTCTATAAATTCATCATCCAAAATGGTGGACCACTGCTCATGGTAAAGCTCTCGTTGACAATGCGCCGTGAATGCCTGATTTGGCCCTTTCCCCCCTATGTGCTCAGCGGCAAATGTCTTGAAGGTGGTAGGAAGCTATCGAAAGAAAATTAGAAATTGGTCTACCTGTTGACGACAGGAACTCACCTTTTCAAAGTATGCCACGTGCTCAATAGCGTGACATGAAGGCATCGCCCTTCTATCCTTCGATTCATTCCCGATTCCAAGATAGACTGGCGCTAGTTGGGCGTCCCCGAAAGCCGTAAGCTGTGTTCCGTCCGAACCAAACATCACGCCGACGACAACCCTGGGCAGGTCGCAAGCAGGCTCGGGAGGGGAATCTTGGAGTGCGCGATGAGCCTCGATGAAGGCATCCGATGTGTAGAGCTCGCCGTGAACTCTGACGGCTTCTACGTCCGGTCTCGGCTGCCAGAAGAGCTTGTACGGTTCGTAGTGGAGATGAGGATGGTTCGCAGGGTTCGAAATCCGCTCTCGAATAACAGACACCAACGGGCGATGGAAGAGAGTCCCGGCTTCGAACTCTGCTTGTCCAGGATTTGCGGTATCTTTATGGAACGGGACGTTGATCGTGATGGGCGTTTCGACCCAGGCGCCTGCACGGTCATCGTCTTCCCAACCCTCCTCCTCGGGGTTGTCTCTGCCAAGATCCTTGTTGATGCGCCGCCAATCTGTATCGGAAACGTTCTCGGGCTTATAGCTCGGACTTCCAACAATATCGATCAGGCGCCTGAAGCTTGCCTGCGACTGGTTGACGCCGCCTGTCCAATACCATTCCCCAAGCTGAAAGGACTGCCGATTGGGATATGGGCCATAAGAATCAACTGCTGGAATGGCTGCAGGTGCGGCAGGAGGTCCCACAGGCTTTGAAGTAGAGCGCTCGTCGGGGTCATGGGTTGGGAAGTGCGCGGCGTAGTACTGGCGAAATAGGCCGAAGACATTCCTCGTGGATCGAAGGAGTTTTCGAATGGACGATGGGGGAGGTTGAGCGCCGGGTGCTTGCTTGAGAGTCGGGTGTGACAAGGCAGGGTTGTCAGGCTGGTGAGAGGGTGGAGGAAGTGCAGCAAGCGGTTCGGGTTGATTGTCTCGGACCTTCTTGGGTTGTCTTCGGGCCCGCTTCCCTTTGCGTTGGGCTATAGACAGGTGCAGATCCTGCACTATTGGCTCTGCGTCGACTTCGATTGGCTGGGCCTATGATAAACGTTCAGGCGCGCTCACACCGGAACGGACCCTTCACTCACCTCGTTCAAGAGGCTGGTGCCGGCTGTTGCGGGGAGAGGTGCACCCGGAGGGCCCTGTTGAATGCTTGACCCATCGGGAGCCAAGTCTAATACTTTGCGCCTTTTTTCTCGCCAAAAATCCTGTGCCTTTCCGAGTACGTTTCCGAGGCGCTTTTTTCCCTTGGTGCAGGATCGCTGGTGGTTCGAAAGCCCCGGCTCGCTGGAAAATCCGCGGCCGCAGCCTGGACACACGCCGTTCCATGATAAATTCGGTTCCATCCTGCTGCGTACGCACGGCCTGGGTGCTTGATTGTTGGCCTACACCTCTGTACAGAAGGCGAGGATGGCAGATGCCAGGCCTGGGAGACAGAGATGATCCCGACTTCGGGTCGATGACATCGTGAGCTTCTTGAGGCAGTGTGATAGGGCAGGGGAGGTACTCACAGACGGCGTCGCTGAAGCGCCGGCACTCAATGTCCAAGGCCAAAAAGTGGACGTGGTCGTCCTTGAGCCGCCCTACTTTACGGACGTCAGGCAATCCAACACGCGTGACTTACGAGGCGCTTACAAAGACATGTAGCCCTATCCGGCCGCGAAGTGTCATAAGTAGAATGGCAATTTGAAGGGAGGGGTACTATGAGCCATGGAAAACCCAGACAAATAGATCCAGTACCATAGGAAGGGGGCGAGGCAATGGGAGTTTCGGTTGTGGCGCATTACTCGCTGATTGTCCTCAGTTGAGTGCATCGCCGGCTCCTGCTGAGCCGATAAGACACGCAGAGCGGAGCGTAAGTGCGTAGGTCACCACTGACAGAAGTCCTCAATGACCGAAGCCGTATGTAGTGAATGTCGATAGAAAAGCAGGGTACCGAACGTACCTTGACATAGATATCTTCATGGCGTCGGAATAAGCGCCCGTCTCATGGCTGAAAATCCGCGACGCTGCCGTCCTTCGAGGACGGCAGCGTCGCGGTGGAAAGCGGAAGCAAAGGTGCAGACAACAGAGGCTCACCAACTTAGTACAGCGTCGCACAACAGTGAATGTCGAACAAGATGGCTACGGCGAGGAAGAGATCAGTAAGTTCTCCCGGAGTCCGGAAGGCGCGCGACTCGTAAGAAAGAGAACGTGCCACACACGCCGAACAGGTTCCGATTGCACCCTGTACGTCCATCATAAGACACGATGCGCTGCTGTTTGCGACGGAGAGTCTTGTTCCACGGCCTTGCGATTGCATGGCGGACCCGGGGGCGAATAGGCGCCCGTCTCATGGCTGAAAATCTGCGACGCTGCCGTCCTCGAAGGACGGCAGCGTCGCGGTGGAAAGCAGAAGCATAGGCATAGACAACAAAGACTCACCAACGTAGTACGGCGTCGCACAACAGAGGATGTTGAACGATATGTCTACGCGGAGGATCAACCTCCAGCAGGTCCGAGCCATCCGAGTCGCGCAGCGGTGGCCTGCACTGCTGTTGCAGCAGAGCAGGAGGCGGCAAAGTCGGCAGAAGCTAGGAGATGGGGACAATATGGGCGATAAACCTTTCGACGAGAGCAAAAATGTGTCGATTGTCGGGGAAGAGTTGTCACACGTCGCCGAGCGCAGCGTTGTTGCCTCGGGCTTAAGGGGCGGCGCATATCCACGTGAAATGCACGTGAAACGCACGTGAACGCGTCGCGCGTCGCGCGTCGACGGTGGGCTTGCTAAGTTGCTTGGGCGTGCTTGTTTCACCAGGATCTAATCCAGAAATGACTAGCATTGTGAGCGAACATGGTTTTATATCTACGCGGGCCAGCACCCAGCACTGCGCGACTCAACGACAACCCCAGGGCCGACAGCCTACGCTCCGCGGTCAAAATCGCTCGTGCGATGCCTGCCCACAGGCATCATCGATTCCAGGGCGCGATCCCGCAGCCTCTACGCACCCACGCATGGGGAGGAAGCAAGGCTCCGAGCGCGCTTACTCGCTGCTTGGGAGGCCGGTGGCTCGCTCGATCGCTTGCGAGCCTGCCGGGCAGTTGGAGGGTGCGGTGGAGAGCTAGCTGAAACCCCATTCGTCCGTGGAGTAGCCGCAGCCCGACTAAAAGGCGGAGAAGGTGAGGAGGGGTGCTGAAGGAAAATATCATTGCTTGCCTCGACGCAGAGCCCGCGTCGTGCGTATGGAAAGAGTTTTGCTGTGGATCCATCGTGGGCATTCCGGCACGTGATGAAGCCATAGACGCAAAAAGCGCAAGTAGGGGCGGGCCGGATGAGGCGTCTGCTGGTGCGCCAGGCGACCCAGGGGCATCGGACGGGGGCAGCCTGAGAGACAGAAATGTCAGCCAGGAAACGGCGCCGGCGGGAACGCGTACCCCTCTGAACCCTCACTATAGCTTGAATAGGCCCTGCCACCCGGGCCGCCATTCCTAGGGTCCTGTGCAAAGCCTCCATCGCTATAAGCGGCGTTTCCATCCCAGATGTGGCGGCGGCGTTTCTTTGGGGTGTATACACGCGGCGATGCGGCGTCCGAGACGTGCTCGGGAGCGGGTGGTGAAGGCGGCGTGGTGCTCGAGCTGCGTTTGGGAGCAGGCGACACCGGCGGCGTGGTGTTCATGCCGTGCTCTGGAGCAGGTGCCAACGGCGGTGTTGTTTCCGGATTGTCCTCAGGAGCAGGGGGTTTGGCGGGGGTGTGGGTGGGTTCGAATGGCGCCAAGGCAGCGCTCGACTGGTCCAGAGGGTCGGGCTTTGGAGCACCGGGTGTAAATACTTTGATGCGCTGTACAAAGATGTTAGCCATCAAGATACAGAAAGAACACAGCCTGAGGCTCACTATGGGAGGCTCGGCGGAATCCAAAGGCGTGAATGCCAGGATCCAAGTGCCAGGGCGATTGGCAAGCACTGTGACATCGTCGGTCTCCTGGTAACATGCAGTCAGCCAAAGCATCGTGCGCCTAGAGAAGACGCGGCTTACTTGAATGGTTTCGGGCTGTCGTAGGGCTTGCATCGTGGGTGGGAGAGCACAGTGAAGCCGTGCGAGAGGTCGAAGTGCCGACTCGGAGGTCGCAACGTCTTGGGAAATCAGCGTCGTTGGTCGCGCGCCTGTGGTTGTCGTAGGGCTTGCATCGTGAGCGAGCGAGCACCACTGGGTGAAGCGGTGCGAGAGCTTGAAGGGGTTGTGCCTACTCGGACTCGGAGCCTCGGAGGTCGGAGCATCGTGGGAAACTTGCTCCCCATTCCGTTGAACGTGCGTCTATGTGCACGTGAGCGCGTCGCGCGCCGTTTAGGTGAGCGGAAAGATGTTCGGAGAGCCGCACTCTTCAGCCACAAGCGCGTCCTGGACGTGACGGGCGTGCAATTGAAGTCGCCGCCGCCTTCATTTTCCGCCCACGTCCACGTCCACGTCCACAAGTCTCCGTCTCCCTTTCGTATTTAAGCTCGCCTGCAGCGTGCTCCCGCCGACGCTCGTGCTCCCAAATCTCCTTCCGCCCCGTCATTCTCGCGCGAAAGGTGAGTCTCCCGCCGTCGCTTTGGCTATCTCCCCTCGCCCCCACCCTTCTCCCCTCAGCTTCTGCAGATAGGCCCCTCCACGGCATTGATGCGTCGCTCGAGCCCTTTTCCTCCTCTCTATGTTTCATTGCCAATTTTTTGTCTGCGCGCGCTGACCGATGTCGCCTATAGGCCCCCGCATACCACCCACGCATCCGGCATGACGCCCTCGGTAAGTTTCCCTCCCTAGCCCTTCCGCGCGGCGGCTCATGACCCCCCAGAAGACGCGCTCGGGCGCGACCTACGGCCCGTTCAAGTCAGCCCGGCCGTTCCGAACCAACCTCAAGTACGACATCCTCCTTCGGAACGCCATCGAGCGCGACAAGAAGATTGCGGACTCACTCGGAATGGGCGACCACGCGTTCCTCAGCCCTCCCCCTTCCCCGCTGTCGCTTTCTCCCCTCACCCTCTCCCCGACGACCTCGCCGAAGCAAAAGGTCGACCGCGGCATCCCCTTGCTCGCGTTCGACGCAATCCCGGAGCTTTCGTTGGACGTCACCGCCGTGGAGCCCCTTCCCGCAGAAGCCCCTTCCCGCCAGCGCTCTGAGAGTCCCCTCACGGAGCTGTCGGACTCGTCGGACGAGGAGGCTCCCGTGCCTGCTCTGAAGGCCTTGAGCCACGCGCAGAAGAGGCGCAAGAACAAGGCCGCCGCGAAGATCGCTCGGGATGCGAAGCGGGCCGCGGCCCTTCAGCAAGGAGGAGGGCACGGCGGCGGGGAGACGAGCGACGCGGTAGCAGAGCGCCCGAAGGTGTCGGAAAAGAAGAAGGCCACCAGGAAGGCAGCCAAGAAGCGTCGGCGCGACGAGCGCCGCCAAACTGACAAGGCGGCGGATGAGCGCACTCCCAAAGTCCACAAGCAATCCTTCGTCAATCGCCACGCCTCCCCGAAATTCATCGAGATCGACGACTTCGATGCGATAACGTACGACATAACCAAGGGCGCGTACACAGTCAAAAGGGACACGAAGCGCCTTTGTTCCGTATGGGAGGAGGCGGAGGTTGACGAGATGGGGTTTGTGACGTTCCCCTGGGATGGAGTGTGAGTGCTGCAGTAGAGCCTCCCGAACTCACCTGACTCGGGCGCGGCGTACAGGAACACCTTTGTGATCCTCGACAGCGAGGAGAGGGTCATTGGTGTCCTTCTGGGCAAGCCCCAGGATGGGGACAGGAGGACGCCTGAGGAACGTTGGGACGCGTGCGCGACGCGTATTGCACAGGCCTTCGAGAAGGAGAGGGGCGCTCACGAGAAGGCATTCGCGAAGAAATGCGTGAGCCGCGGCGACTTTGCATCAGTCTCCTTCGGCCCCTCTTACGGGGGAGGCCAAGTGGTGAGTGCCGGTGCTCGAGCGTCGTGGCTTGCGGGCCTGATTCCTCCCCTAGATTCCAGGAAACCTTTGCCTTCTTGGGGGCAAGCGAGACGTCGTCGACCACCTTCTTAAGCTTCCAGAGCTACAGAGGCTCGCTGGACATCAAAGCGGTATGGGTAAACACATTCCGCTTCGCGTGGCATCGCTGACCGCTTTTCCACAGAGGGTCTCGCGGCTTTCTTCCCAAAACCATACCACGACATGCGGGTGGATCTTGCCGCGCTCTACAAGCGTTACCCCGAAGTGCGGCCAAATTTCGCCAACAGCGCCTACCCCACTGCCGCCGCCAACCTTGGGCCCAGTACGGTGTGCGTGGATCACAACGATTGCTCAAACTACCCGAGCCTCCCTTGCGCAATCACCGCCCTTGGCGCCTTTGACCCCGACCTCGGCGGCCACCTGTACATGTGGGACCTTAAACTCAAGATACGGTTTCCTCCAGGATCAACAATTCTTCTGTCCTCGGCCGGGATTCGCCACGGCAATGTGCCTATTCAGCCGGGGGAAAGGAGGTATTCCTTCACCCAATACTGCCCCGGAGGCTTGCGCCGCTGGGTTCGGCATGGCTTCAGGCCGGCCCTCTCGCTTTCGAAAGCAGAGCGTGACGCGTTGGATGGAGTCGGGGATGAAGGCCTGCTTTGGCAGCTGTCGCGCCTGTCCAAGTACGATGAGCTGAAGCGGGATCGAGAGTGGCTCGTCGCTCAGGAGGGCAATGGGTCTGGAAGCACGCGGGGTTGAGTATCATGCTTCGCTACGACCGCACGGCACAATCGCTACGATGTAGGGCTGTCACTGTGTCATAGAAGTTACATACGTCACGGGAATGGTGAATAAAGTACGATTTTTTGCTTCAGGATTGTGAAACACCCGCCCCGCTACAAAATACATTTATTGACCGCCGTGGGCAACATGGTTTGCATAAATACGACGAAACCTAGCACAAGCATACAACGTACACGACAAAATTTGCATAAATGGGCAAGGGATGAGGCCCTCTCGCCAATAATCAGCGCGAGGCCTCCTCGCCCTCTCCCTCTCCGGAAGCCGACCGTCCAACAAGCTCCTCCATCCTCTCATTCTCCACCCACATGGCAGGTAAAACGAGGGCCCTTGATAGGTCGAGCTGAATTCCCCTGCGGCCCAACTGCGCATAGGTCGGGGCTATGGCCGATCGGGCCCGGAGGAGTTGATCCTCCGCGAGCCTATACTCCCGTTCCCAAAACGTGACCTCTCTCTTGAAGGTCGCGGGGAATTCTTCCTGGCGAAACAGATACCGACGTACCAGCGACGACGCGCGACGCCGCCAAGAGGGCCCACACCCTTGCTCAAGTGCTTGATTCAGGTGTGGGTAAGCTGCGGGATACGTGGCGGAGGAGTTAGATTTAAACGTACATCCGGCGTCGCTCTGAGGTGCTCGCTGAGCTCTCAGGCTGGCTTCTATTTCCAGCAAACGCTGTAGACGCAGCAAGTGGAACCTAGCGCGAAACCTCTGGGCCTGGAATTCCATCTGGGTATCACGGACGAAGTCCAGGATGACATTCGCGTCCTCCCCATTGCGCGGGAAACCAGGGAAGGAAAGGATAAGGTTAATGTCGGGAATCTGTAGGTATTCGGGATCAACAGAGCAGTTCTTGCGCGATTAAAGGCACGCACCTCTATCCTGCGCCCGGAGACAGCTGCTTGTACCAGTGGGGAGATATCGAGGGGAGTTGGGTACTGTTGGTGAGGTTCTGACTCGGAATAGTACGAATCGTTGTTGAGGATCGAAACGTCTCGTGACGGGAGGATAGAGAAGGACATTCTGTGTAAGGACGATTGTCACAGTGTACGTATTGACGGGGAATAGTATGGAGGCAGAAAACGACAGGAGGGGTTGGGGAGGGATCAGCCTGACTCGTTACTGGAGTCTAACCCTCAGGCTGTATGACCCCTACTGCCGCCTAGCGAACGCAGGCGATGACGAGGGACACTCCCACGTCAAGCGTGTGAAGAAGTATACTGGAGCACGATGATCATTATTGTTCAATGCCTGGCGCCGCGGCTACCATGCCGGCGCCCTTGCCTTCTATTTCCCTGGGTCTATTCCGGGGCCTTCCAGAGTTCGTGGTCGAATAGAGCTAGCTTGGATGAGGTGCGTGAGTTCCCGTTGTGTTCAAAGGCATGCTCACACGCTGGGCTTCCTATATAGCTTACCTGCAGGCACGAAGGGGCGGTATGGAGCCATAAGTATCATACTGATGCATCGAATAGACCCCGCGAGGCTAGGATATGCCACAGCGTCGAGGTGCGCTGTCCAAGTCTCGCCACGGGCCCGTAATAGTACCACCTGCAGGCGCTTGAACGCGACCTTCAAGTTCCGCTTCTGCACAACTGGAAGCGCACTGCAATTGTGCACCAGGGCCAATAAGTATTCAAGATTTCATCCGTAAGCAAAGGCCAAAAGCCATAGACCTTGACTGACGGACAATTTTTTCAACAGTAACTGCCGCCGTGCCGCCGTATGGGATGCGGACTGAGTCTCCGAGCTTTAGCAGCACAAGCCTCAGACTCGGTCGCCTTAGGGTCTTCGTGCCTCAGCGTCAGAGTGCCTCGTGAGCTTTGACTTTGTGAAGAATCCACGGCATGGCGACAGGTTTTACGTCCGCTCTCAGGCCATCGCTGTCTGCAAGTCCCCTTTTGCTCTTCGCGTTAATCTCCGTTGGGGGTCTGTATTCTCTAGTCACCATACCCTAATCGAATGCGATTCTATTCACTCAACGCGTTCTGATGCGTCCTTCTGCTGGCAGAGGGCATAGGTCAAACCCGGGTCAAACCATGAGGCATCGTGAGATAGTGGGCAAGACCCGGGGGAGCCTCGTCTGAAAATCACAGGAAACCTCGTGCTCCTGAAGCTGTGCTGTATGTATAAAGAGGACGGGGATTCGCAAACCAACGTTATCGCCAACATTTCACATCTTTCCTCTCTCCCGCAGCGTCATGGACCACGGCCAAGATAATCAGTGTAATATGCCCTGAATTTCGCCCCTACCGCTGCACACTAATGTTGAACTTGCCTAGGGCCCGCCACGCCCCCGCCAAACTTCGGCCTGATCGGGCCTGGGCAGCCTCCGGTGCCCATTGACATCCATGGTCAGGCAGGAGGGCACGGAGAACTTGGTATGTAACGCCCCCTCCACGTCGGTTTAGGAGTCTTGTATCATAGTTGGCCAGGGGCCGACGTTGGCGGCGCAATCGACGACGCCATGGCAGGAGCCCTCGTCGCCTTCGAACATCCGCCGCCGCCGCCACCTATCTTTCTTGAGGTGGCATACGATCCCCTCCGACGGTGTGCGTGGCAGATTGCTTCTTGACGCCTGATTATCTCTCTCACGTACACCCCGCCCACTAGCATACAGAAGGCTCGCTGTTGAGCCGTCCATCCACTCCACGGCCTTTTACCAGAAGGAGGACTATTCTACCTTTCCCGCGCTTCACCGCATAGCGTTCCAATACTACACGCTTTGCAGCGTTACGTTCGCCTATATCGTCACATCGCCACACACCGCCGAGCGATTTTGGACGACAAGGACGCTGTTCGACCTCAATGCGCCGCTCTACATAACGGTCCTAGCCGCTTTGGAGACTATGGCCAACTTGAAAGACGACGGCCAGCCCGGCGGGCTCGCGTTCCCGCGAGAGACGCATAGTATGTACATCAGGCCTCAGCGTCCCCACGCTTCCGACTGAACATGCCATTCCAGTCTTCCCGAAGATCACGTCCACCATGCTTCGCCTGGTAAGTTGATCGCACTGGACCGGATCTTCAAATCAGCTAAACTGACGGTGCAATCCTCTACTAGGTCGGGGAATATTTTGGGGAGTTTCGCGCGACCATAACCGGAACCGCGTATGACAACATTGTCGCGCCCATCGCCCCGCCCGATGACGGCCCAAAATTCGGTATTGACCTATACAGAGTTTACTACAGGTGGGACCTCCATGACGGCGGTGCAGCCCTCCCGCCGGTAAGAGATCCCGCCTCGAGGCAGGCTTTGGCGCGGGGTCTTTTGGCCGACAACAACTTTCTTCATTCCGCTCCGGGAGTAAGTGCCGTCTTAAACTTTCGTTGTTTTTCTGTCACGGCGTTCATCCCAACCACAGGCCAACGATTATATGAACCGCCACGTCATAACCTTGCTACGCCTCAACTTCTGGATGAACTCCCGTCCCACCCCTCCGGACGAAGAAGAAATCCTGGGGATGTATATGCGGATGAGGCGGTATTCCGAGGCCAATCGAACTCCAGTTGGGACCCGACCCATTATCGATTGGATTCCCGTCCATCTGTATTTTGCCACCGTAACTGCTGTGAGTTCTGTGCATAGTTATCAAAGGCAGCTAATTGTAGTTTTGTTATGTAGGTGCGCCAGGCTCTCTTAGATGTTGCAAACGGCAGAGAGCACCTCAGTGAGCCTTCCGGAGCGCACTATCGCCGCGAACATGAGGACTTGGAGCGAGCTTGCCAAGCAACGTGGCCGGCCCTCCTCCGGGCACTGGTCCACATCCCCCAAATGTACGCGTCCGCCTTCCGCGTCTGCACCATTTACGACGCTCACGTTTTAATGCTGTAGCTTGGCGGAAAGCTTTCCCGGGGGGTATGCAGCCAGACGTTGACCGGGCATGCTGGCTGCGAGGGTCTGGTGGCCGACGTTGGTTGTTTCGCGATGGCGGCCTACTGCCAGTTCATGTTTTCCCTTATATCAAAGACGTTTGTATTGTCACAGTTTTTTGCTTCTTTTTAAATACAATGTACACGTTGGAACAGTCTTCGCAAACACGCTGTGCGCCTCGGGCGCTCTGCTACCGCGTCGCTCGTCTCCCCGCCGCCGTGCCCTCCTCCTTGCTGAAGGGCCGCGGCCCGCTTCGCATCCCGAGCGATCTTC